>CAMTDV010000006.1:16280023-16315510 GCA_947069175.1 Scalesia atractyloides
AAGAATTAATTTTAAAAAAAAACTTTTTTTTTAAAATAAATTTAATACCCTTATCCTAAAAAAAACCTATTTAAAAAGGGTTTTGGTTATTCACTTTAAATTTAAATAATTTTAGGGTTTAAAAATTTTGGAAAATTTTTAATTTAATATTTTAATTTAAAATATATACAATTTTGAAGCATTCATTTAAATTGAAAAAGGGGTTAATCCTCAATAAAATTTGATTTTTGGCCAAAAACCCCCTTCAATGAATTGGTTTCAATTAATTTTCTTTTATTTTAAAAAATGGGGTTAAGAAAAGAAAAAACAAAGTTAATATCATTTTTTTAATTTAAAAAAATTTGGTAAATTTTGCTGTATATAAAATTTTCCCCCCCCCCCCAAAAAAAAATTTTATTTAAAAGGAATTTTAAAAAGGTTTTTTTAAATTTAATTAGTTTAGTTTAGTTTTAAAATTAATAATTATTTTTGTTCGGTTTTCAAAAACATGTTCTCCTTTAGTTTAAAAAATTTGGGTTTTCTTGGTTTATTTTTAATTTTCATACCCAACTTTTGGATTAAGTTTATAAGAATAATAATTGAATGTTGAAATGAAAAAGGAGAAATTAAAAGAAACAAAGGGAGGAAAAAATTTTTAAAAAATGGTTAATGTATTTTTTAAAACGGGGAAAAAATTTAATTAACTTTTGGTTTTATTTAAATTTTTAAGAAAAAATTATTTAAATTAATTGGAAATTAAAAGAAAAAAATCTTTATTGTAAGATTGGGGGAAAGGGAAATAAACCCTAGATTTTGGTAGTGAAAGTAAATGGGGAAATTATGGATTTTTAAAAAAGGGGTGAGGGTGTTTTTTGGAATTTTTAAAAGAATTAAAAAAAACAAAAAAACCATATAAAAAAAAATTTAAAAATTAAAAAAACTGGGGTTAAAAAATTTAAAAAAAAAAGGCCAAGGAGTGTTTTTGGGTAATGGTTTGCAAAAGCCAAAATTTTATATTTAAAACCATTATTACACCTTCAAAAAAAACAAAATTTTATAACATAAAGAAATTTAGTTATTTGGTTTTAAAATTTTAAAAGAATATAAGGGGATCCCAAATTCAACAAGAAAATATGAAAAGGGGTTAAAAGGGGTGGGTTAAATTCCAAAAGGGGGAAAAAGGGGTTTAAAGGGAAGAAGGAAAAGGGTATTAAAGGTGGGATCCATTTAAATAAAATATACAAAAATAAGAAAAAAAGTTTGGGGGTGTTTAAAATAGGGAATTGATAATTTAATTAAAAAAGAAATTGGAATAAAAGAATTGATTGGAAAAATAATAACCCATGGAATAGTGGGAGATTATTAAATTTAAAAATATAGGGTAATTTTAAAATATTTAATTTTTTTTAAAATTTATTAATTTTGTTTTTAAAAAAAATTTAAAAAAATAAATTAAAAAAAATCAATTTTAAAATTGAATAGTTTAAATTTTTTTGAAAAATAAAAAAAAAAATTTAAAAAAAAAAGTTTAAAAAAAAATTTTTAATTTAAAAAATTTTATTACAAAAAAAAACCAAAGTTAAAATTATTCAAACTTAAAATTGGAATTTAAGGTTTTAAGGGAACCAATAAAAAATTAAAACAAATGTTATTTAAATAATTTTTTAATTTCCATCCCTTAAGCCCTACAACAAAAACCATTATTTGATTAAAAATTGTTTAAATTTCCAAAATTAAGTTGTAATTTAAAAGGTAGAAAAAATAAAGGACTTTTTAAAAAAAATAAAAACTTCTATTTATTTAATAGGATTGAGAAAATAAAATTGGCATTTTTTTATTTTTAAAATTAAATTGGGTTTAAATAATAAATTAAAAAAAATTTTTAATTAAAGTAAAATTAATTTTCTTTACAAATTTTATAAATTGTAATTTTAAAAAAATTAATTTTTTAAATTTTAAAATTTAAATTTTAAAAATAATAAATAATTAATTTTTTTTAGGTTAAATATTAATTAAAAAATATTGTTTTAAATTTAAAAGTATGGAATAAAAATTTTAATAACATGGTATTAAAAGATTCATTTTTATTTTAAAATCATAAAAAATTATTTTTGTTCAATTTTATTTTTTTTTTCTCGGTATTATATTATAAAAAATTCAATAAATATTATTATTTATAATAATAAAAATTATTTAATTTTAAATTTCCTTTAAAATTTTTTTAATAATTTTTAATTTTTAAAAAAAAAATAATAAATTTTTTTTGAAAAATAAAAAAAAAAGGAAAAGGTTTCCTAAGAACAAAAAATTAAGACAAGAAAATCTTTAGATTTGGGTTAGTTTAAAGGTTTCCGTTAACCTTGTATCCAATGTTGTATTTTCAACCTTTTTTTTTTCCGGAATGTTAACTCTAATTTTCTTCTTACTTTATTTTTATTTTTTATTATTTTAATATAATAAAAAAATTTGTTTTTTAATTAAGGGATATTGAGTCCCAAAAAAAATTTAAAAATTTTTTTTTATTCGTACATTTTTTTAAATATTAGTTTTATTAAAATTTAAAATATTTTGGTACTTTTACCCCCAAATTAACACTTAACAAACCAAAATTTACACCAACCATATAAATTTTAATAATAAGAACAGGGGTTTTTATAATAAAAATTTAAAAATTTTAAATTAATTTCAAAAAAACTAAATTTTCGAAACCTTGCACCAAAAAATTCTTAAAAAATACACACAATTTTAGTAAAAAAAAAATTTGGGGAAAAGAAAAATAATCTGCATCCTTTTTTTCCCCTCTTAACGTGTAAATCAAACCATTATCCAAAATGCTAATCCCAAAAAATTTTCTTTTTTTTGGAACGAGATTTTTATTCAACCAAAAAAACTAGAAAAAAGCTAGAGTACAACATACAAATTATTGATGCCATGTCTGCATCACTGAGCACCACCTTCTACCCGCGCACTTTACCCCCCTCCCATCATCCCCCCGATGCGCGAAGTTTTTGCTTTTCCCTCAAACCCCACACAAGGTTGGCCAAGGGAAAAAACCTTGGGCATTTTAACCCCCCCCCAAAACAAGTTGTAAAAAAATCAAAAAATACTTTAACCAAAATTTCCCAAAAATAATTCAGGTAATTTGGTTCCTATTTCTTCACAATAACGGCCCGATTACAGTGCTTATGTTCAAACGTTTTTGTTAAAAAAACCCCTTTGGCAAAAGCCCAAAACCCGTGACTTTGGCTTTTAACTCTAAGAAAAATTTAAAATTTTCAAACGCAACCAAAGAAAAAAAGGTTTGGTTATGCACGATCCCCATTTTATTTGTCTCCAAAACCCCTATAAAAATTGTATGGGGAAAATAGGTTCCTCGGGGTTGGGTTTTGGATACTTTTTTAGTGTACTTAGTAAAATTTTCAAACCAATGTTAAGGGACCAAAGGAATCTAAGGGGAAAAAGTTCCCTGTAAAATTTTTTTAAAGAGGCTTATTTGTTATATCTTTTTAAATTTTTTTAAAAAAAATTAATTAATTGGTTTTTTTTTTTTAAAATTTTTTTAAAAAAGTGGAAATTAAAAGCAATTCAAAAAAAAACTAAATTTCCCCCACATTTAACTTAAAAAAACAACAACCAAAATAAAATTTCAAAGTATTCATTACATAACATTAAAATTGTTCGAAAAAATGAAATAAAAAAAAAATAACTACTTGGGGAAAAAGTCCCGGGAAACTGGGAAGACATTGTTTGGGGATGGGGAAAAAATGGGCTGGAAGTTCGGGCTGAGTAGGGGAGGGGCCGGGAAGCCTATAAAAATTTAAAAAAAAAATATCCATTAAAAAATTTAAAATTGCTCATAAAAAAAATAAAAAACCCTGCATGATGGGATGGGCTAAAAAAAAAATCGGCAGGGATTTGGGGTTGGTAAAGGATGGATGGAGGGGTGGAGTGCTAAGAAGGGCCCCGACCCGGAAAAACCAGGTAGTGGAGGGGTGAACCCCATTACCAATACAAACTTCCCCCATTAGTATCAACCCCCCCTTTCTAAACCATCGTGTGAAAAAGCCGCATCTGCTATCTGGACGAAAATTCTGGGGAGAAAACGGTGGTTGACCGGGCAACCAACCCGCCGAAAAACTCTTTGTGGATGCTTGATCCCTTGTTCTGCTGGGGGCACCTAACATCATCATCCCTGCCCTCTTGCCAGCCACTGAGCATTAACTTCCCAGCCCCCGAAAGGGGGGAGCCCAAAACGGCTTTTAGGAGTTGTGGTTTCGAACGGACTTTACTTACTACATTATCGGTACACTTGTGTTTTATGTCTAGGTTTTTGAGAGTTTGTTATAAATTTTGATTTTGAGGTTTAGTTTTGGGTTAAAATTAGTTAGTTTATAGACCCTTTGTGCCTAGTATTATACAAAAAGTACTCGGTTTTGACCCTTTGGCCCAAATGGTTTTTGTTTTGGTAAAACTGTTTTTTTTATATTGGAAAAGGGGTATTATTGTTTTCAAAAACATTTTAAGGTTAAAAAGCCCCTTTGGGGGGGTGTTCACATCCCCAAAACCCATGTCGGTTTTAACCCGGTTTTTTCCTCCGTGTGTGGAGGGGTTTTTGGCGTTGTTCCAATCCTTGTTCCCAGAAACCCCCCAAACCCCAAGCCCCTTAGGGGGGAAGCCCCCTCCACCCATTGTTAAAGAGATTCTTCTTGTTGCATTTGAAAGAATATGCAAAATTTCTGTTAAAAAGAGTGTTTTCTCGGATACAATCCCAAAATCCATAACCATGAAAAATTAATCCCACAAAAAAAAAATGATTGTTTGATTTTTTGGGTTATTGCAAATATTTAAAAAAAAAACGGTTTAAACAATAGCAAAAATATAAAGTTAAGACTTAAAAAGTTAAATACAAAAAGCTTGTAGAAAACAAATCTTTTACAAGTTGTAAAAAAACTTTTAAGTTAAAATATTTCCCCAACATGTTTTTTTTAAAAAAAAGAAAAACAACTTACAAATTTAAAAACTCCTACACCCCTTTTCCTTTTACAACTTTTGCTTAAAAATAACAAAAAAATTGCTACAAAGAAACAAGTAATTAAAAAAAATTTAAAACCCAAAAAAAATGTTCAATTTTTTTTTTTATGTGTATTCAATAACCAAAAAAGGAAACCCAAAAAAAATTTTATGTAAAAAAAAAAAAAAAGAAGACAAAAAACCCCGGCCCTTTTTTTTAGCCATTTAATTTCCCCTTTTTTGATTGTAAAATTTGTTATTTTAAAACCAATGAAAGGTGGTAAACTAAATATTTGAGTCTTGGGTTAATTTTTTAAAAATATTTATAATAGTTTTTTTAAATGGAAAAAAACCCTATTGGGGATTTATATGTTATGTTGAAAAAATGAAAGTGGGATTTTGTTTTAATTGAAACCGAAAAAAGGGTATTTGGTTTTATGAACAAAGATTAAACTCCAAATTCTAGAAATTTAGGCATGATTTGGTTTTAGTTTATTTAAAAAAAACACCCCCCTAAATGAAATTTCTGCCAATTATATTTACAAAATTTTAAAAAAGGGGGGTTTGAAACCCCCCCCCCCCCCCCCAAAAAAAATTTTTTTCAAATTTTCCAATAAATCAAATATAACCTAATATAATGTGTTGAGGTTTTGGGAAAACCAAGAAAAAATGGGTCAGATTACCTATGATAACTATGCAAGTTTGACTTTTCTTAATGGGTCAAAACAGAACCAAGAGGTTAAATTATTATAAGTGTCTATTTCTAACATATGAATCCTGACACTTATGTAATAATGTTTAGAATGTGTATGAATGATAAGGTTGTAAGATTGACCACATAAACAGTCTGAATATGCAATTTGCATGGTTCGACCGACAAGGAGCATGAGGTGGGAACTTTAGGCAATCTAGGCTAGTTTATACTATAGTTTAACTTTTTTTTTAATTAGTTATGTATTGGTTTTTACATTTTAGGTATGCTTATGTTTTGTTAAAAATATATGACCTATGGTTATTTTAATAAATTCTATGTTAAGTTATTTAATGTGACATATACTTATAGTGGGTTACAAGTTGTTTTCAGGAAAGTGAAGGGTTGTGTCAGTCTATTTGGAAACTTTAGGAGGGTTGATGTATAAAGTCTCAGGGGCTCGATCACTTTGGTCATTGTTGAAGGTGTAAAGTGTAAAATTGGCTATGCTGGTATTTAAGGCAACAAGATACTGTTACGCACACATTCACACAGTCTTCTCATTCTTCTTGTAATTAAGGTTTCTTGTTCATTGTTCGTTGTATTTTTGGTTGATCTCTGTGTGTTTATGAGATCTGTATTGCATATGTGATGATGTCTAAGTGTATGATCATCAAAGTATCTGTTCTTGATCTTGTATATTTGATCTTACTATTGGTAAGATCAAAGGGTTCTGGGGGTTGTTTTCTGGTTTGGGTTAAATAAAAGTTTTTCCACCGTTTTGTTGATTTTGTGTTGTTATTTCTAGTCTTTCTTTAATATTGTGGGATTGTCAAAAGTTTTCATTGGTATCAGAGCAATCGCTTTGATTCGTGCTTAAAGGTTTTTGTCTGTGTTTTCCGCTGTGTTGAGTAGGGTTTGGATTGTTTTTTGTGCAATATTCAGTCTATTTTGTTGTAGAATGTTTTGATTGTTTCTTGAAGTGTGCGCACGTTGTAGATCTGGGAGTTCATTAAGATCTAGTGTGATAGAAACCTAGCTAGGGTGTTTGATTGCTGGAAGAGTTTTCTTTTGTTCGGAGTGAAGACTGCGTTGGTCTCTGAAAACCTACAAGGTTTTAGGGCAAAACCAACCAGATTTACTACACTTCTCTTGATTCTATTTTGTAACCCTAAAGGTTATAAAGTAGATTGGCTTGGAGGGATTAAACGCTCTTGTGAATTATTCTAATCTCTGTCTCTTTTTTTGTTTGTTGTTTCATCATTTCATTGTGAGTCATAGGCATTGCTTTACCGGGCTAGCCGGACTGGCACTTGATCGAGTTTGTTGTTTGTCATTATTTTATGTTATTGTTTGTTATTGTTTTTTTTGTTAGGTTATTTTAGTGATATAGCTACTGTGTAAAGACTTGTCCTGGACCTATAGAGTGATGAACCAGAATTGGAACATGACACAGTTAGCACTTATTATGGTTGTTGATCATTCATTGTTTGTGAGTGGTATTGATTGTCTGATTGTTTTTATTCCTCTACTGTTCTTGAATTTGTTATTTGTTTGTTTGTAGATATGATGGTGGGGGTGATATTGGTAGTTTCTTCTGTGCACTTACAGTAAACTGGATATAGGGGACCCTCTTTATTTGCACCTTAGTGACTCTAGTGCTTGACTATAGTTAGTGTTAAACTAAAAGGAACAAGAAAACTATTATGTCTGGTCTATTGCCAAGAAATTAGCTTTAGAAGCTAAAAATAAATATGGTTTCATAGATGGTAAATGTAAGAATATGAAGATGATCCTGTTTTGGCTAGTTAGTGGGATAGATGTAATTCTGTGTCCTTACTTGGTTATTGAATTTTGTGTCAGAGGAGTTGTTCTTAGGACAAGTGTTTTCTAAATTAGCTTCTGAGGTGTGGACTGATTTAAAGAAACTTATGATAAGGTAGATCGCTCTGTTGTTTACGATTTGTATAAGAAAATAAATTTTGTTTCTCAAAATGGAAGTGTGAGTATTATAATAAGTTGACAACAATGTGGAAACAATTTGGTGCTATGGTTCATTTACCCTCCTTTTCTTGTCAAGCAGCACATGATTATAAGATTTTTCAACTTTAATAAAATTAATGCGTTTCTAATGGGCCTTGATGATAGTTTTATCAGCCTGTTTAGAACTAATGTTAACAAAGAGAGCCATTGCATCTGTTAAGGTTGCTTTTTCTTCATATCCAGGGAAGAATCACATAGGAATGTTGGTAATAGTTCAAAAGGACAAAATGTTTCTTTTGTGTCTAAACCAAACAACCTTTTGAATAAAAAAAGATTTCCTAGGGGACCTAATCCCAAACTTAAAATGTACCCCTTGTAATATGATAGGCACATTGTTGATAGATCTTTGCGATAATTGGTTTTCCTCTTTAAAGAAGAAAAGGACAGGGGACGTTTGTGAAAAATAATGTGTTAATAAAAACTAATGTTTGTTGTTGGGTCATCAGGTTCTAGTGGTTCTTTGCCTTTTAATTGAGCAGATATCTAAAATGCTGAGTCTGGTTGATGGAAGAGTGAGTCTGATCATGTTAAGATGAATGTAGGAGGTCAGTCTTGTTTTGTTATGTTGTTCTGCTGTTAGTTCACTTTGTTGCAATTATAATTGGATAGTAGATTCTGGTGCAACACAACATATGGTTAAAAAGACCAAGGATCTTTTTAATTGTATGATATGTCTGATTTTGATTTAAAGTTTGTCACCCAAATGGAACAAGTGTTTAAAGTATTTTAAAGTTGGAGATTTAAAACTTTTAGATAATGTGGTTATAAAAGATGTCTTTTTGTTCCTGAATAGTGTGAATATGTTATCAGTTCATAGGTTAGAAAAAGAAAATGGGATAACTGTATTGTTTAATGAAGAAAGTTGTGTTTTATAGGATTCCAAGTTAAGGAAAGTCCTGGTGACTGGTAGACAGGAAAATGGGTTTGTATTTTCTAGGTTTAAAATGGTAATAATGTTAATACTTGTTTCAATAGAAGTGTGTTGTCTGATTTGTGGCAAGTAGATTGGGTCATCCTTCTGATCAAGTCTTGGCTGTGTTAAAAAATAGTCTTGGTATAAAATCTGTTGAAAAATGATCCATGTAAAAATTTGTCATAGGGCTAAACAGGTTAGAGTTCCATTCCCGTTAAGTGAACTAAATCCAAAGGTTTAGGTGATCTAATTCACTTAGATGTTTGGGGTCCTTATAGAATCACTAGTTATGAAGGTTATAAAAATTTTTCTTACAGTTGTTGATGACTTCTCAGAACTGTTTGGGTGTTATTTTCTTAAAAAAAAAAATGAAGTGTTTGAAAACATAACTAGTTTTTTATAAGTTAATGTTAACACAATTAAAGTAAAATAAAGGTACTTAGAAGTGATAATGGGGCTGAATTTGTTAATAATAACCATGAGTATGTTTTGTAAAAGAAAGAGGTATTTTACATCAAACTAGTTGTCCTTTTTAACCACAGCAGAATTGTGTGTGGAAAGGAAACATAGACATTTACTTAACATAGCCAGGGCCTGATGTATCAAGGAGGGTTACCTTTAAGGTTTTGGTCTGACTGTGTTCTAACTGTTGCTTACATTATTAACAGGATTCCGTCGTCTGTGTTAGTTGGTAAAAGTCCTCTAAGGTTGTTTTTGGCTTTAAGCCAACCCTTTCCATTTAAGAAATTTTGGGTGTTCGTGTTTTAGTACAATCTTGAATGAGACTGATAAGTTTGTTTATCATGCTGATAAGTGTGTTTTAATTGGGTATTCCAATGTTAAGAAAGGATACAAATTGTGGAACACTGATGAGAAAAAAGTTTTATATTCAAGCGGTGTTAAATTTTTTGAAAGTGTGTATCCTTTCAAAACTAAAAACTGGGATAACATAAATTCTGATGTTACTAGTGAATTTAAATCATATTAACTTTTTTTGACGTTACGAAAACACTTGCACCTAATATTTCTCAAAGTCTAATGATGAAGAAAGGGTATCTGGTTCTCATGGCAGTCTTAGTGCTGATCACCAACCGTTGACCTTTCTACATCGCCACTACTAGTCAAGTTGACCAAGATGTGCCAACTATAGTAGGGAGTTAGGTAGTACTAGTTGGAATTCTGGTGAGGTTGAGGACAGTGAGATGTCAAATGTTGAGACCAACCCATCTGAGGGCAATATTTCAATATTATAAGGTCTAGTAGAACTGTGAATTTACCTAAAAGGTTAGATGGGTTTGTGTTAGATAGGAAAGTAAAATATGGTAATAGATAGAGTTGTGAACTATTTGTGTTTGTCTGCTAAAAATTATAGTTTTGTAAGTAGTCTAAATAAAGTCATTGAAACCAAATTCGTATTTTGAAGCTTCTAAGGACCCCCAGGTGGGTTGAAGCCATGAATGCTTCCATTTCAGCATTATTTAAAATGATACATGGGTTTTAACTGAATTACCTGTTAATAGAAAAAATAGGATGAAATGGGTATATAAGGTTAAATATAAGTCTAATGGGGATATTGAAAGATTTAAAGATAGACTTGTAGCTAAGGGTTATAGTCAAGGGAAGTGTTGATTTTGTGAAACTTTTTCACCAGTTGTAAAGATGGTAACTGTTAGAATTGTTATTAGTTTGGATGTTAAAAATAATTGGAAACTGTTTCAGTTAGACATTAACAATGCTTTCTTGTATGGTTCGTTAACAGAAGACGTATATATACAATTACCTCAGGGTTATTATTCTAAAGATAACACTAGGGTTTGCAAACTTGTTAATCATTGTATGGTTTAAAACAGGCTCCTAGAAAATGGAATGAGAAACTAGTAAAAGTGTTGTTTGATATAGGATTCAGCGAAAATTTATGTGATCATTCCCTTTTTTGTTATGAATAAGTTGGTAGTTTTGTTGTGTTACTTGTTTATGTTGATGATATAGTTTGTTATAGGTGATAATGAAGAGGAAATTAAAAGAGTGAAACATGTTTTAAGTGAAAACTTTAAAGTTAAAGATTTGGGAATTTTGAAACACTTCCTTGGTATAGAAGTCTTATACGATAAACAAGATGTGTGTCTAAATCAAAGAAAATATTGCTTGGAGTTATTGAACGAGTTTGGATACTTGGGGTGTAAACCTGTGTCTACACCAAAAGAATTAAGTCATGTTGTTAGGATCTGGTTTGAATTACTGTAGTTTTTGTTTCAAAAAAGGAAAATGATTGAATTAAAAGAGATTTGCAGCGGAATAAGATGGAAAGCTTTTACTACAAGCAATGGCCGTTTGTTTTCATCATCATCATGCTTTCAAGTTGATTAATTGCATGTGATTCACAAACTCCCCTCAGCTTTGCAGTTACAGTTTGGTAATGAGAAAATGCAGAGAAAATGATATGCGAAAGTAGATCTTTTAAGAGACATTATACTAACTATCTAACCTCTGAGCATCTTTGATGACGTCAGGGTTGATAGTGACAGGAAACTAATATGTAACTAATTCTTTTGACTTCTTATACTAACTATCAGGCTTGGCACTTTTACATTGATTAACTAAATAATGACTGAACTCTGATCACTATCCTTAGTCCCTTGTTAACTCTGGCAGACCTTGAAGCTTTGCAAAGGCAGAGATAGGATGAGCAGTCTTTATGGAAAGCAGTGTAAGTACATCAGAGGTTGTAACCTCTGATAGTTGAACCAAAGCTCGGATAGTGTTATTTGGATTTATATCATCTGTTCCTTTCATAGGGTTCAATCCCAACAATCTCCCCCTGGAACAGATGATGCCAAAACACTTTATTCTTGGTTTTTATTCCTCAGAAGGAATTCTCTTATTTGACCTTTGAATTGAAGTTCAAAGTTAAGAGGTTCCATGTCATCAGCATCTTTCACCAGCTCTAAACATAGTAGCTCTTGGAAGTCTTCTACTGTAAGCTCATAAGCATCTTCCATGGATAGTTTAGTGGCTGCACCATCAGACTTGAGCAATGTCAATTCATGGGTGTCTTTGTCGACCTTCCATTTTAGAATTTTTGGGTCTGATTTTTTGTTTTCTTGAAGGAGCTTTTATTGCAGAGGTTTGTAAATGAGCCATCTTTGATAAATCTTTAGCCAGCTTGGCACTTGTATCATCTAGTGATAATCAATCATATTCTGAATCCCTTCTTTGATAAATGTAATCCTCAAACTCTTTGTCAGTCTTTTTCATTCATCTCCCCTTGCTTTTTCCTGTGTTGCAGGGCAAGTGTGGAGTGGGCAGATGTTGAGCTGGACTTTTTAGAGAGTTGAGCTCCGAGGATAGCATCTTCTTTTGAATAGTCAAGCTTGGGAGGCATGGATGGATCCTTTTCCTTCTTTCTTTCAAACTTTTGTAAGTGTCTAATCAACCTCACCTCACCCCATCTCATCACTTGGTTTTTGGAACCATAATGATTTTGAATCAGTTCTTGGCTTCATTCTCTTCAACTTCAAGGCATTTTCAGTGATATCTTTCTGTATAAATCCCAGTTGGGAGGAGTTGGGCTTTTTAAGAGGGTCTTTCAACATTTCTTGCATTCTGTTGATTTCCTCCCTCAGTTCATCTATGCTCCAACCCTGAACTGTGGCCTTGTTTCCTTATACATCTTCTTTTCCATGATATACTCAATGAGTTCACTCTTTAGCAACTTATCTTCCCTTACTAACAACTGGTTGCTCAGATCCTGACAAATTTTGTAAGAATGGTGACTTTACTCAGTTGAAGGACATGATAATCTGTATCTCTCTATCATTTTTTACCAGCTGATTCTCTTTTGGCAATATCCTCTGCTTGCTTCTTTTTCAATTTCCCAGATAGGCATCAAAAACATTTTTCTGGTCTTGGATAGCCATTTAAGGGATAGAATTTTCTTTTGTCAGGGTCATCCTCTGAAAAGAAACTTAGGAACTCTTCCCTGCCCGCTGGTAAATCAAGAGGATACAACTTTGTGTTAGGAATGACCTTAAAAAGTTGAAGAAGTTGTAAGCATGATGTGGGGCACTTTGGGGGTTGATGATAGTGGAAGAGGTGCAGAGATTTATCATCATTTATTTACTTTTGTGATTTTTCCTTTTAAACCTTAAAGTAGGTGATGGTGGTTGTGGGTTTTTTGGGGTGTGGATAAGGTTGAGTTGATGTGGGAAAGTGATCATGGCAGTGGATGGAATTGCCTCTGTTGCAACCTCTGTGTATCAACAGATGTTGACACAACCGTTTTTTTGTAAACACTGCTTGTGTGGATGTGGTTGTGCTTTTTAAAATGTGTAGGTTTTTGAGAGGCAGAGGTTTTCATGGTTGTTTGGTTTCTGCTCAGTTTTAGGAGGTGTGGATGTTGGTTGTCTGGCTTTTCTAAACAGGAGCTCTTTTTGATGAAGTACCAACCTCTCCTTTTTCTTTTTGCTGAACAATCTTTTTCCAACAACACTCTGCTCTCCTCTGCAAACTTTTTTTTGACTGCCCCCTTCCTTGGGGGGCCCAAGGAACTTCAAAGAAGAAAATTAGGGACAATTTTGGTTTAAAAAGTTACGCAAAAAAGAAAAAGGGGGAGGTTGGTACTTTTTCAAAAAAGTCGTTTGAAAACCGACAAACCAAACATCCAATCCCAAAAAGGATGAAACCAATAAAACCATAAAAACCCCTCCTCTCAAAACCTACACATCTTCAAAAGCACAAACCCCCCCCACCCGCGGTTACAGAAAATGTTTTTTTTTGTCAACATCGGGGTTTATACAGCAGGGTTGAAACAGATGCAATTCCCCCCTCCCCGATAATTTTTCCCCCCCCAAAACCAACCATTACCAAAACCAAAAAAACCCCCCAACCACCATCCCTATTTAAGGTTTTAAAAAAAGGAAAACACAAAAATGAAAAAAAGATGTGGATCTTTGACCTCTTCCACACAAACCCCCAGTGCCCCAATCATGCTTACAACTTCTTAAAAATTTTTAAAGGTTTTTCCTCATCAAGTTTTTTTTGATTTCCCGCAGTGGAAGGATCCTAAGTTTCTTTTCAGAGGATGACCCTGACAAAAGAACAATTCTATCCCTTGATGGCTATCCAAGACCAGCAAATGTTGATGCCTATCTAGAATTGAAAAAGAAGCAAGCAGAGGATATTGCCAAAAGAGAATCAGCTGGTAAAAAATGATAGAGAGATACAGATTATCATGTCCTTCAACTGAGTAAAGTCACCATTCTACAAAATTTTGTCAAGGATCTGAGCAACCAGTTGTTAGTAAGGGAAGATAAGTTGCTAAGAGTGAACTCATTGAGTATATCATGGAAAAGAAGATGTATAAGGAAACAAGGCCACAGTTCAGGGGTTGGAGCATAGATGAACTGAGGGAGGAAATCAACAGAATGCAAGAAATGTTGAAAGACCCTCTTAAAAAGCCAACTCCTCCCAACTGGGATTTATACAAGAAAGATATCACTGAAAATGCCTTGAAGTTGAAGAGAATGAAGCAAGAACTGATTCAAAATCATTATGGTTCCAAAAACCAAGTGATGAGATGGGGTGAGGTGAGGGTGATAGACACTTACAAAAGTTTGAAAGAAAGAAGGAAAAAGGATCCATCCATGCCTCCCAAGCTTGACTATTCAAAAGAAGATGCTATCCTCGGAGCTCAACTCTCTAAAAAGTCCAGCTCAACATCTGCCCACTCCACACTTGCCCTGCAACACAGGAAAAAGCAAGGGGAGATGAATGAAAAGACTGACAAAGAGTTTGAGGATACATTTATCAAAGAAGGGATTCAGAATATGATTGATTATCACATAGATGATACAAGTGCCAAGCTGGCTAAAGATTTATCAAAGATGGCTCATTTACAAACCTCTGCAATAAAAGCTCCTTCAAGAAAACCATCAGACCCAAAAATTCTAAAATGGAAGGTCGACAAAGACACCCATGAATTGACATTGCTCAAGTCTGATGGTGCAGCCACTAAACTATCCATGGAAGATGCTTATGAGCTTACAGTAGAAGACTTCCAAGAGCTACTATGTTTAGAGCTGGTGAAAGATGCTGATGACATGGAACCTCTTAACTTTGAACTTCAATTCAAAGGTCAAATAAGAGAATTCCTTCTGAGGAATAAAAACCAAGAATAAAGTGTTTTGGCATCATCTGTTCCAGGGGGAGATTGTTGGGATTGAACCCTATGAAAGGAACAGATGATATAAATCCAAATAACACTATCCGAGCTTTGGTTCAACTATCAGAGGTTACAACCTCTGATGTACTTACACTGCTTTCCATAAAGACTGCTCATCCTATCATCTGCCTTTGCAAAGCTTCAAGGTCTGCCAGAGTTAACAAGGGACTAAGGATAGTGATCAGAGTTCAGTCATTAGTTTAGTTAATCAATGTAACAGTGCCAAGCCTTGATAGTTAGTATAAGAAGTCAAAAGAATTAGTTACATATTAGTTTCCTGTCACTATCAACCCTGACGTCATCAAAGATGCTCAGAGGTTAGATAGTTAGTATAATGTCTCTTAAAAGATCTACTTTCGCATATCATCTTCTCTGCATTTTCTCATTACCAAACTGTAACTGCAAAGGCTGAGGGGGAGTTTGTGAATCACATGCAAGTTAATCAACTTGAAAGCATATGATGATGAAAACAAACGGCCATTGCTTGTAGTAAAAGCTTTCCATCTTATTCCGCTGCAAATCTCTTTTAATTCAATCATTTTCATTTTTGAAACAAAAACTACAAGTAATTCAAACTCAGATCCTAACAACATGACTTAATTCTATTGGTGTAGACACAGGTTTACACCCCAAGTATCCAAACTCGTTCAATAACTCCAAGCAATATTTTCTTTGATTTAGACACACATCTTGTTTATCGTATAAGACTTCTATACCAAGGAAGTGTTTCAAAATTCCCAAATCTTTAACTTTAAAGTTTTCACTTAAAACATGTTTCACTCTTTTAATTTCCTCTTCATTATCACCTATAACAACTATATCATCAACATAAACAAGTAACACAACAAAACTACCAGACTTATTCATAACAAACAAGGAATGATCACATAAACTTCGCGTGAATCCTATATCAAACAACACTTTTACTAGTTTCTCATTCCATTTTCTAGGAGCCTGTTTTAAACCATACAATGATTTAACAAGTTTGCAAACCCTAGTGTTATCTTTAGAATAATAACCCTGAGGTAATTGTATATATACGTCTTCTGTTAACGAACCATACAAGAAAGCATTGTTAATGTCTAACTGAAACAGTTTCCAATTATTTTTAACATCCAAACTAATAACAATTCTAACAGTTACCATCTTTACAACTGGTGAAAAAGTTTCACAAAATCAACACCTTCCCTTTGACTATAACCCTTAGCTACAAGTCTATCTTTAAATCTTTCAATATCCCCATTAGACTTATATTTAACCTTATATACCCATTTACATCCTATTTCTTTTCTATTAACAGGTAATTCAGTTAAAACCCATGTATCATTTTTAAATAATGCTGAAATGGAAGCATTCATGGCTTCAACCCACCTTGGGTCCTTAGAAGCTTCAAAATACGAATTTGGTTCAATGACTTTATTTAGACTACTTACAAAACTATAATTTTTAGCAGACAAACACAAATAGTTCACAACTCTATCTATACCATATTTTACTTTCCTATCTAACACAAACCCATCTAACCTTTTAGGTAAATTCACAGTTCTACTAGACCTTATAATATTTGAAATATTGCCCTCAGATGGGTTGGTCTCAACATTTGACATCTCACTGTCCTCAACCTCACCAGAATTCCAACTAGTACTACCTAACTCCCTATCTATAGTTGGCACATCTTGGTCAACTTGACTAGTAGTGGCAGATGTAGAAAGGTCAACTGGTTGGTGATCAGCACTAAGACTGCCATGAGAACCAGATACCCTTTCTTCATCATTAGGACTTTGAGAAATATTAGGTGCAAGTGTTTCGTAACAGTCAAAAAAAGTTAATATGATTTAATTCACTAGTAACATCAGAATTTATGTTATCCCAGTTTTTAGTTTTGAAAGGATACACACTTTCAAAAAATTTAACACCGCTTGAATATAAAACTTTTTTCTCATCAGTGTTCCACAATTTGTATCCTTTCTTAACATTGGAATACCCAATTAAAACACACTTATCAGCATGATAAACAAACTTATCAGTCTCATTCAAGATTGTACTAAAACACGAACACCCAAAATTTCTTAAATGGGAAAGGGTTGGCTTAAAGCCAAAAACAACCTTAGATGGACTTTTACCAACTAACACAGACGACGGAATCCTGTTAATAATGTAAGCAACAGTTAGAACACAGTCAGACCAAAACCTTAAAGGTAACCCTCCTTGATACATCAAGGCCCTGGCTATGTTAAGTAAATGTCTATGTTTCCTTTCCACCACACAATTCTGCTGTGGTGTATAAGGACAACTAGTTTGATGTAAAATACCTCTTTCTTTACAAAACATACTCATGTTATTATTAACAAATTCAGCCCATTATCACTTCTAAGTACCTTTATTTTACTTTAAATTGTGTTAACATTAACTTATAAAAACTAGTTATGTTTTCAAACACTTCATTTTTATTTTTAAGAAAATAACACCAAACAGTTCTAGAGAAGTCATCAACAACTGTAAGAAAATATTTATAACCTTCATAACTAGTGATTCTATAAGGACCCCAAACATCTAAGTGAATTAGATCACCTAAACCTTTGGATTTATGTTCACTTAACGGGAATGGAACTCTAACCTGTTTAGCCCTATGACAAATTTCACATGGATCATGTTCAACAGATTTTATACCAAGACTATTTTTTAACACAGCCAAGACTTGATCAGAAGGATGACCCAATCTACTTTGCCACAAATCAGACAACACACTTCTATTGAAACAAGTATTAACATTATTACCATTTAAACCTAGAAAATACAACCCATTTTCCTGTCTACCAGTCACCAGGACTTTCCTTAACTTGGAATCCTATAAAACACAACTTTCTTCATTAAACAATACAGTTATCCCATTTTCTTTTTCTAACCTATGAACTGATAACATATTCACACTATAGTCAGGAACAAAAGAGACATCTTTTATAACCACATTATCTAAAAGTTTTAAATCTCCAACTTTAACTACTTTAACACTTGTTCCATTTGGGTGACAAACTTTTAAATCAAAATCAGACATATCTATACAATTAAAAAGATCCTTGTCTGTTTTAACCATATGTTGTGTTGCACCAGAATCTACTATCCAATTATAATTGCAACAAAGTGAACTAACAGCAGAACAACTAACAAAACAAGACTGACCTCCTACATTCATCTTTAACTGATCAGACTCACTCTTTCCATCAACCAGACTCAGCAGTTTAGATATCTGCTCAGATGTAAAAGGCAAAGAACCACTAGAACCTGATGACCCAACAACAACATTAGATTTATTAGACACATTATTTTTCACAAACTGTCCTCCTGTCCTTTTCTTCATTTCAAGAGGATAACCAATTATCGCAAAGCATCTATCAACAATGTGCCTATCATATTACAATGGGTACATTTTAAGTTGGGATTAGGTCCCCTAGGAAATCTTTTTTATATCAAAAGGTTGATTTGGTTTAGACACAAAAGAAACATTTTGTCCTTTTGAACTATTACCAACATTCCTATGTGATTCTTCCCTGGATATGATAGAAAAAGCAACCTTAACAGATGGCAATGGCTCTCTTGTTAACATATTAGTTCTAACAGGCTGATAAACATCATCAAGGCCCATTAGAAACTGCATTAATTTTATTAAAGTTGAAAAATCATTATAATCATGTGCTGCTTGACAAGAACAGGAGGGTAAATGAACCATAGCACCAAATTGTTTCCACATTGTTGTCAACTTATTATAATACTCAGCACTTCCATTTTGAGAAACAAAATTTATTTTCTTATACAAATCGTAAACAACAGAGCGATCTACCTTATCATAAGTTTCTTTTAAATCAGTCCACACCTCAGAAGCTAATTTAGAAAACACTTGTCCTAAGAACAACTCCTCTGACACAAATTCAATAACCAAGTAAGGACTACAGAATTACATCTATCCCACTAACTAGCCAAAACAGGATCATCTTCATATTTCTTACATTTACATCTATGAAACCATATTTATTTTTAGCTTCTAAAGCTAATTTCTTGGCAATAGACCAGACAAAATAGTTCTTCGTTCCTTTTAGTTTAACACTAACTATAGTCAAAGCACTAGAGTCACAAAGGTGCAAATAAAGAGGGTCTCCTATATCCAGTTTACTTGTAAGTGTCACAGAAGAACTACCAATATCACCCCCACCATCATATCTACAAACAAACAAATAACAAATTCAAGAACAGTAGAGAATAAAAACAATCAGACAATCAATACCACCACAAACAATGAATGATCAACAACCATAATAAGTGCTAACTGTGTCAGTGTCCAGATTCCTGGTTCATCACTCTATAGGTGCCAGGACAAGTCTTTACACAGTAGCTATATCACTAAAATAACCTAACAATAAAAAACAATAACAAACAATACATAAAATAATGACAAGACAACAAACTCGATCAAGTGCCAGTCCGCTAGCCCGGTAACAGCAATGCCTATGACTCACAATGAAATGATGAACAACAAACAAATAAAAGAGACAGAGATTAGAATAATATCACAAGAGCGTTTAACTCCCTCCAAGCCAATCTACTTTATAACCTTATAGGGTTACAAAATAGAATCAAGAAGAAAGTGTAGTAAATCTGGTTGGTTTGCCCTAAAACCTTGTAGGTTTTCAGAGACCAACGCAGTCTTCACTCGAACAAAAGAAAACTCTTCTCAGCAATCAAACACCCTAGCTAGGGTTTCTATCACACTAGATCTTAATGAATCTCACCAGATCTACAACGTGCGCACACTTCAAGAAACAGATCAAAACAATTCTACAACAAAATAGACTGAATATTGCACAAAAAAAATCCAAACCCTACTCAACACAGCGGAAAACACAGACAAAAACCTTTAAGCACGAATCAATAGCGATTGCTCTGATACCATGAAAACTTTTGACAATCCCACAATATATAAAGCAAGACTAGAAATAACAACACAAATAGCACAAAACGGTGGAAAAACTTTTATTTAACCCAAACCAGAAAACAACCCCCAGAACCCTTTGATCTTACCAATAGTAAGATCAGAATGATACAAGATCAAGAACAGATACTTTGATGATCATACACTTATGATCATCATCACATATGCAATACAGATCTCATAAACACACAGAGATCAACCAAAAAATACAACTGAACAATGAACAAGAAACCTTAATTACAAGAAGAATGAGAGAGACTGTGTGAAGTGTGTGCGTAACAGTATCTTGTTGCCTTAAATACCAGCTATAGCCAATTTTACACTTTACACCTTCAACAATGACCAAAGATGATCGGAGCCCTGAGACTTTATACATCAACCCTCCTAAAGTTCCAAATAGACTGACACAACCCTTTCACTTTCCTGAAAACAACTTGTAACCCACTTAAGTATATGTCACATTAAATAACTATAACATATGAAGATTATTTAAAATATAACCATAGGTCATATATTTTTAACAAAACATAAGCATACCATAAAATGTAAAAACCAATACATAACTAATTAAAAAAAAGTTAAACTATAGTATAAACTAGCCTAGATTGCCTAAAGTTCCCACCTCATGCTCCTTGTCGGTCGAACCATGCATAATTGCATATTCAGCTGTTATGTGGTCAATCTTACAACCTTATCATTCATACACATTCTAAACATTATTACATAAGTGTCAGGATTCATATGTTAGGAAATAGACACTTATAATGAATATTAACCTCTTGGTTCATGTTTTGACCCATTAAGAAAAGTCAAACTTGCATAGTTATCATAGGTATATCTGACCCATTATTTCTTGGTTCCAACACCTCAAACACATTATATTAGGTTATATTTGATTTATTGGAATCAATCTTAGTCAATAAAAACTTCTTCACCCTAGTCTTAGAAAATATGTATAATATGAATATGGTATGGAAACACCCTTTTTAACAACAAATCCCCCTTTTTAAAATTATGTACAATATGAATATGGCATGAATTACATTTAGGGGATGTGTTTTTAAACTAAACTAAAAACCTAAATCATGCACTCAAATTTCTAGAATTTAGGAGTTTAGATCTTTGTTCATCAAAACCTAAATACCCACTTTCATGATTTCAAGTTATAACATAAATACCCACTTTCATGATTTCAAGCTATAACATATAAATCACCATATATGATGATTCTCAGTTTAAAACTACTATATAACTATATTTTTGAAAAATTAACCCAAGATCTCAAGATATTTAGTTTACCACCATTTCATTAGGTTATATATAGACTAAAGTTTACAATCACAAAAGGAAATTAAATGGCTAAACAAAAAGGGCCTGGATTTTGTCTTCATTTTTTTTTTCTATTTTACATGAAATTCTTTCTGGTTTCCTTTCTTGGTTATTGAATACACATAGAAAAACATAAATTGTAACATTTTATTTTGTGGTTTTAAATTCTTTTTAAGTACTATGTTTCTTTGTAGACAACTTGTCTTTGTTATTTTTAAGCAAAAGTTGTAACTGAAGGACAATGGTGTAGGAGATTCTTAAATTTGTAAGTTGCTTCTTCTATTTTTAAAAAAAAGCATGTTGTTGGCAAGTATTTTAACTTAAAAGTTCATTTACAACATTGTGAAAAGATTTGATTTCTACAAGCTCTTTTGTAGTTTAACTCTTAAGTCTTAACTTTATCATCTATTGACTATTGTTATAAACCGTTTGTTTTTAAATAGTAGCTTGCAAGTCAACCCGAAAATAATCAAACATATCATTTTTCTTTTTTAGTGTAGGATTTGAAGTTACATGCGTGATATAGGATAGATGCATGGATTGTAGTCCGAGAAAACACTCTTTATTAGACAGTAATTTGCATATTCATCTTCAAATGCTAACAAGAAGAGATCTCTATTAGTACAAGTAGGGTGGACGGGGCGTTTCCATAATGGGCTTGCGGGTTGGGGGGTTTCATGGGAACAAGGAGTTAGGAACAACGTCACAACTCCCTCCATCACACGTGATGGAATCAAAACCGGGTTGAGGAACCGACATAGGTTGAGGGCATGTGAACATTGCCATACGGTCATTTAACCGTTAAAATGTTTTAGAAAACAATTAATACTCGATTTTTACAATATATATATTATATAACAGTTTTACACAAAACAAAAAACCATGTTGGCCGAAGGTCAAACCGAGTACATTTTGTATATATATCTGATGTGCACAAAGTGGTCTACTTAAACTAACTAATTTTAACCCTAAACTAAACACTCAAAATACTAAATTTATAACTAAGACTCTCTAAAACCTAGACTATACAACTGACAAGTGTACCGATCAATGTAGTACAGCCTAAGAAGTCCGAGTATCGAAACCACGAGACTCCTAAGAAGCCGTTGGTACATCACCCGCTTTCGGAGGCTGGGAAGTTCAGATGTCTCAGATGGCTGAGCAAGAGGGCAGGCATGATGATGTTGAGGTGCCGCCTTAGCATGAACAGAGGGATCATTAGCATCCACAAAGAGTTTATCGTGCGGTTAGGTTGCCTCGGTCAACCAACCGTTTTCTCCATAGAATTTTGCGTAACCAGGATGAGCAGATGCGGCTTCTGACACTACCAGATGGATGATGAAATGGGGTGGTTGATGACTAGCATGGGTGAACTGTATAAGTATATGGGTATATCGGTTCCACCCCGTCCACTACCATGAGTTTATCCGGATCGGGGCCCGTTCTATATGCACTAGCCCGACCAGTCCATGCCATCCTTTACCCAACCCATCACGTCCATGCCGATTTTTACTCAGCCCATCCCATCCATGCAGGTATGTTATCTTATTTTTATGAGCAATTTAATGTTATGTAATGGATATTTTGTTTAAATTCTTATAGGCTTCCGGCCCGTCCTATACTCAGCCTGAACTTTCCATGCCGCATTTTCCTCAGTCCGACCAGACAATGTCTCTCACCTAGTTTCCTCTGTCCGACCTTTCCCTGCAAGTATGTTATTTTGTTTTTATTTCATTTTCTACGAACAATTTTAATGTTATGTAATGAATACTTTGTAATATTTATTTAGTTTGGATATGTTTGTTTTGATAAGTTATAATGTATGGATATGTTTAGTTTGTTTGAATTGCTTAATTTCACGACGTCTTTTATAAAAAAAAATTTAACAAAAAAAAACCAACTTAATTAATTTTTTTTAAAAATAAGTTTAAAAAGATACTAACAACTATATGCTGCTCTTGAAAAAAATTCCTACAGGGAACATATTGCCCTATATGATTCCTTTGGTCCCTTAATCATTGGTTTGAAAAGTTTGTACTTCAAGTACACTATAAGAAACGTATAGCTCAATACGCCTAGACCCAGAGGAACCGTATTACCCTATACAATTTCTATAGGGTTTTAGGGATGTACAAATAAAATGGGGATGCGTGCATAACCAAAGCCTTTTTTTTACTTTGGTTGCCGTTTGAATTTAATTTTACGTTAGAGTAAAATGCCAAAATTGTCATCGTGGTTAGGGCAGTTTTGCCAGAAGGGTTTTGTCAACTAAAAACGTTTAGAACCAGTATAGCACTGTAATCGGGCCGTTATTGATGAAGAAATGAGGAACCAAATTACCTGAATTATGTTGGAATTCTTGGTGATAAATGATATTTGTTGATTTTGTTACAACTTGTTTTGGGGGGTTTAAAAGTGCCTAAGGTTTTTGCTCCTTGGTCCAACTAGCTTAGTGGTGGTTGTGAGGTGATAATAGCAATGCTTCAGCGCAGTCGGGGTGATGATGGAGAAGGTGGGTAATGTGCGACGGGCGTAGAAGGCTTGGTGCTCAGTGATGGCATGACGATGGTCATCTGAATAGATTTGTATGTTGTATCTCTAGCTTCTTGCTAGTGTTTTTTGGTTGAATGAAGCATCGTCGTTCCAAAAAAAAAAGAATATATTTGTGTATTAGCAGTTTTGGATAAGTTGGTTTGATTCACACGTTGAAGAGGGGGAAAACGAGATGCTAGATTGATATTTTCTTCTCACAAATTTTTGTTTACTAAAATTGTGTGTGATTTTGTAAGAATTTGGTGCAAGGTTTCAGAAATTGATGTTTTTTTGAACTTGAGGCACTTAATTTCATAATCTGGCACAACTTTTATTTTTATTGATAAGATCATACGAGCATAGTTGGTTATTCAATGTCAAATTAATGATGGTGGTGGTGGTAGTAGATGGTGGTGGGTGGGTGGGTGGTGATGGTGTTGAGGAGGGTGGTGGGATGTGGAGGGTGAAAGTACCAAAATATCTTTTGATATAACGGTCAAACTAACTGATATTTGACAGAGAGACTCAAAGTGTAGCGAATTTAAAACAACAGGGACGCAATTTTCCAATTTTTTCATTGGGGGACTCAAGTTGACTCCGCCTTAAAACCTTTCGAGACACAAATTGCATTTTACTCTTTATTTTATATTAAAACATAATAAAATGAAATAAAAATGTAAGCGTTGAAGGGGATGAACTCTTGAGTGTCACATGTAGACGGGCCTGGAAAGGGTTGGAAGGGGTTGAAATGAGATGACACAATTTCATTTGTGGGTATCAAGGGTTGAAGCGGTGAACCCTTTAACACCCCTTACACCCTTATAAGTCTCTAAGAGATTCACTACATGCGTCTTTAGATTTTTCGCTTGCTAATAAGAAGAGATCTCTATTAGCCTGTTGTTTTTTTTCCCGGTAATCGATGGCCACTAGAAACATTAGAGTATGTTTGGTTTGTAAACGAATTTTAAAGAAATTAGACTTGAAATTAAAATTTGTCAAAGGATTTTGAATTAGAATCTACTAGAAGTGATTATTTTAGCTTTGATGTATAGATAATACAAGTGGAAATCATTTTCATTGCGTGGAAGTTCGGTCGGTATCCGTTATCCATATAGTATATAAGCCGAGAGAAAAAAAAACCCAAAAATAAAGTCGTGATATGCCCAAAAGGATATCCACGCGTGTTTTTATATCGATTTAAAACCATAAAACTGAATCTGGTTCAGATAATACCGATGTTCAGTCAGAATCGATAGGTTCGTGACGACTTGCCATAGCTTTTTATTTAAAAACACACTATATTTTGAGTAAACCTTTATTTTCAACAATATTTATACCTAAATAAGAATTATTACTTATAGTATAGTAGGTGAAATTGAAACTTACAAATTTGAATTAAACTCTTTAAGTTTTGTTCATGAGCTACACATTTGACGGTAAGCTTTGATGAAAGAGCCAAACTTAGATTTTCACTTCATAGTTTAAGATTTTAAGCACTCCAACTTAAGTGAAAAGCCCAACTAAATATATACAGACAAAGAAAAAGTGGCCCAAGTTCGTCTATCTTTCCTCAAGTCCAGTTGAGCCCAACATAAAATAAGAGAGGTCTTTCATCTTTGTTTTCTAACCAACATGAGTCCTTTCATCTTTGTTCTCTAACCAGTTAAAGCGTTACGTGAACGTCACGTAGTTTGTGGGAAATTTAACTAGCCAACTCACTAATCAAGGATAATGGGTTTGTTGCTGGTCAGGCGGCGTTGAAGGCGGAATCAGGGAAGGTCGCTAAACACGAGAATGCTGATTTAGAGAATCAACATGTGTTCGCTTTTGATACATTTGGTTCCCTAGCCCCAAAAGCCGTGAAATTCCTAAATAGGGTCCAACGAGTTGTGAATAGTAATCTCTCAATCTTTAAGGGTTGTTTCGTCTTTAGTAGGATCGGTTTTGCAATTCAAAAGGGGGTTGCGGTGCAGCTTGTTGCCCGTTTATCTGCCACTTGTTTGTAATTTGTTACTTTGACATTTTGTCAACAAAAAAAAATTTAAAACCTCATTCAATCATTTCAAAATCATTGTTTTTTATTTAATTTAATTTTTTATTTTAAATTAGTTACATTTTAGAAAAACAACACAAAAATAATAATTTAAAAATAAAAAATTAAATAAATTTTCCAACAATTATATCCCAACGGCTATATTCTAAATTCCAATAGCTATACTCCAACTATACTCCAATGGCTATAAATTCACTTCGTCTTCCAACTCACATTTAGACTTCTTAATTCACAGTTCACTTGAAACTCCATAAACTTATGAGAAATGTGTGACGGTTATCCGTTTACAAGCGACCCACAAACCATGGGGCCTACTTTTTTCTTTCTTTCATGTATTTGTATATTTTATTTAAAGCATCGGTAAGGCACCAGCGCCCCACCGACCTTCACGCACTGCACACTCCTCTCTCTTCCCCTCTTACAACACCCGCCTTCTTCCTCCGAGGACAGCCTATGGCTACCGACCAGCCACCTTATCTCTCCTAACCCTCTCTTCTACGTCGGCATTTCTCTTCCACGTTGAAGCTTTTGGGGATCGACACACCGTTGATGATGCTCTTATAATCATGGATTAAAAACTTAAAAGTGGACTTCTAAATCACCTTTTATGCAATATACATAAGCTTAAGCCGGTTCTTATTTCTAGGAAGGCTGGACCTACCCTAGAGGAACTGGGTTTAGACCACCCGTAGTGGGGAAAATTTTGGGCGTTTTATGCCAAAACCACGCCTCTCCACGCCCAAAAACCACTCCCTTGGCCGTTTTTTTCAAAACAAAAAATGTCCCAGGCGTTCTTAAATCCACGCCTCTTGTTTAATTTATTGGCCAATCACATTTAATATTCCTTTTTTAGTCCAATAGCTTTTTTTGTTGGTTTTTTATTTAATTCTTTTAACATAATGCTCCACAATACCCACATCCCCACTACACCCACTTTAAAAAAACGTCCCATAATGCCCCATTGTTGACTGGACTGCCACATGACGCAAAACGTCCAAGGGTGGATGTCTTCCACTACGCATGGTCTTACAAGTAGATAGACCTTTTGTTTATTTTCCTTTATATGCATCCCAAGTTTCCAACATGAACTCTAATGCTAATATATAAACATAAAATGTTCCAAGAAAGTTAAAAGAGTTAATTACTATTTTCATCCCTGTGGTTTGTCAAAAATCACTATTTCAGTCCATTAGTTTAAAAATTGTGATTTCAGTCCCTGTGGTTTCACTTTCGTAACCATTTCAGTCCCTGTGGTTTCACTTTCGTAACCACTTCAATCCATTTATTCTGTAAGTATAGGGACTGAAATGGTTGCGAGGTGGACTGAAATGGTTACGAAAGTGAAACCACAAGGACTGAAATCGCAATTTTTAAACTAATGGACTGAAACAGTGATTTTTGACAAACCACAGAGACGAAAACAGTAATTAACTCAAGTTAAAAACTATACTCAACAAACTATGCATTTATCATATATAACAACCTTTTTGTATATAAATTCACTCAAAAATTTGATGTCAATCATATTTGACAGCAAATTATTTACCAGTTTCTTTGTGAAAATGTACCAACCGATGATATTATGAGCCTCTTCGGTCGCTTTTTTGTCGTTTTTCTTCAAGCCCCGCAGCCTCATTTAACATATCAAGAGCATCTTGATGCATGTCCAGCTTCCCGAGAGCCACTGATTGCATGTAGAAGGCGGTAGGCCAATCTGCATGCACAATTTGTGCTTGCATGGCATCTCGAAGGGCCGCATCAGGTTGATCACACATCAAATGGCACAGGCTCCGCCTTGCTAAAACGGTTGGTGATATCATCGTTCCCACATCTATGAACTGCAGATGGACAGTTCACCAAAAAAACAATGTGCTAAGACGCGCAATAAGAAAGTGATTTTCAGATTATCGAGAGTGGAACCCTAAACCTCAAACCCCTCTTTTGTACACATATCTCGGTTTCTATTATGGGAAGATAACGAGATACTTCGAAAAATTTATCAGTATATAACTAATAGCAAAGATTATATTTGATGGAAATTAAATTGACTTGTTTTAAATCTATACAAAAATTATATTAAAAATGTTATTTTTGATAGGTTTATCTAGTACCCACTAAATTAATTATTAGTTTAACCCATCACTTAAACAACTTTTTATCTTATTATTACAACTCCAAACATTTGAAACACATCCGAACGCTATCTAAAACGGAAGTATGTTAAACGAAATTAAAGTACCTGCGAATAAAAGTCGATGGCAGCTTTGAATTCTTTCTCACGGAACGCTTGGTCACCACGTTTCCGTGCTTCCAACATATCTCTCATCTGTTGAGTCCACTCTTGGAATGACAACTGAAAAAGAAACATTAGTAATTCCAAATCTATGTATGAAGAACATAGCAAAAGGTACAAATCAAACTACCTCATTGGTCCCGGTTCCTTCATCATCACGATAGTGTGTGTTAAGCAAGATTTCATGAATAGCCGTAAGATCTTTACGAGAGCAAGCATCTCCCAGCGGGGAAAGTGGACGTTGCGGAGGTAATGGAGCTTCCTCTTGTTTTGAAATCCCGAGCATCACATAAGATGGAACCTAAAAGAATCAAAATATTTCCCAGAAAAACGGAAAGTAAATTATGGAGTAAGCGTTGTTCTAGTGGTTAGCAGAGTATGGGTGGGGTCGCGTGAGTTTTCCCTGACGGGTTCTAACAGTTACCCAAAATGAACTATGGAGCAAGTCTTTTGAGAAAGAATTTCTTACGTCGCATTTGGTTTGAAGCGGAGCAAGTGTCTCAACAAGGTCTTTAATTGTAGGTCTATCTTTCGGTTCATATTGCAAACATTTAGATGCAAGATCAACGAGTATTGTTGCTTCATCTGTCGAAAAGTTTCCCTCTAAATGTGACTCCATTAAAAGAATGATATTTTTGCCGCGGATCAAATCAAGCGCCTATAGTTATCAATAAATATTTTGGAATTAAAAAACAAGATACAAAATAAATAAAAGGTTACCAAATTTGTATTTTTATTCTTCTTACATTACAAACTTTCCATGACTACACGTTCAAGACACGAGAAACATTAATGGAAAGATGGAACTAAGCTTAAGTATAATACAAGGTTATTTTTCAAGCAAATGGGAACGACGGTCACAACGTTATGTTTTTGTCTCCCATAATATAAAACAAAAATATTAAATGATCTAAATGGATTGAAACCGCTTACATGACTCGGAGGGATGTGTTTTCCACTTAGAAGATCTAAAAGGACCGTCCCAAAGCTATAAACCACACTTTCCGCGGTTACTCTTCCTGCAATAGGAAGAATATAGAGATGCATTAAAACCAAAGAAAATAGTAGCTTCTAGAGCTTCATATCCTTTTTGTAAGTGTGTTCGGGGGAAGGGGGGTAACTTTTATTAAAAATATATTGTGAAGGAAATAAGTTATTACCATGTTTGAGATATTCTGGAGGTGTATATGCAAGATTCGTGCTATAACTTTTTCCGTCCCTACTGTTTCTCATGAATCCGAAACACGAGAGTCGGGGATCTCCCTCCTACAAGTACATCAAACCATATCATATTAGCTATAAAACCCTAGCATTTGAACATATCACCATAAATATATACATGTAAACTCTTGATAGGGAAAGAAAACTCAATCCACCATTAAGAAAAATGAGGCTGAGGATATAAATAAGATCATTATAAATAAATAATTCACCTCATCAAAGAGGACCCTGTACGCATTGAGGTCATGGTACAACTCACGACCTTCGGAGCTACAATAGTTTAAGGCCTCAGATATGTATTGAGCAACTCGTATACGCATAGCCCACTCGATGGTTTGATTTTCCCCTGAAAACGTCATAAAACACACAAAATGTAAGGAAATAAAAATATGCATGAGCAAAGAAAAAGAAAGTTGATCCATTTTCCGACTTGTTTTCCCTATATGCGTTGAGACAATCTTTCTCTCATGAAATTTCTAGCAAACTCTACTAAATATACTAGAATTCTAGAAATCCTAGCAACAACGGTGAATGTAAACAAATTTTTGGCTGTGAATATTGTATCTTCGATTATTTTTTTTATGTCATCACGCTATTAGCGTATGAGATTAGTGATCCTTCTACAAAGCAAACAATAATATATATCAATGAAGAAGAAAATATGTGATCAATTCCAAATCCTGTATAAAGACTATATCCAACAAAATTGGCAAAATCAAATAATTGAGTACCTAATTCAAATTTGAATAAATAGACCAATAACTCAAATAATGAACTACAAAATGTTATTGCTATATTATGTTTTGGTGTAACGGTACATTTATTCACATGGTCTATGATGGCAGATCTAACATCGCTTGTCCACAAACATATCGAATGTCCGACCACAAATATCATCAAGGCGTTATGCGCATTGTATGTGCATGAGGGGAGAACTCTACAGTTAAGCGTGCTAGGGTAAAAGCAATGCAAGATGGGTGACCTCCTACCTAGAAAGTCATCACCCGGTAACCAAAATTAGGTTGTGAGCTCCTGACGGGTAAAACGAACAATATTGGTTGCTATGAGGTGTCGGATTTTACGTGATCATTTGCCAATATGATTAAATTACTTAAGAGGTCGAGAATTTATAACAAATCTCATATGATTCACAAGTATACAATTATACGAGTAGTTTATACCATGTTATTCCCACATTAAATAACCATTTTGGTGTCCCATGATCTATGTACACCAAACCACTTCTTTTCTTTCTAGAGGATATAAAGTCAAAACACACATATCTTTTTTTCCTAAATGACCATAATCATTATGACCTAAATTAATGAACGATAAAATGCATAAATAAGAAATATACTTACAGTGAAACAAATGTTTAGCAAGGGTGTCATTAGGCATGTACTCAGCAACAAGCAACCTCTCTTCACCATCGCAACAATACCCGATCAAATTCGCTAGTCGCTTGTGACGCAATTTTCCAACACCCAATGCTTCTTCCTACAAGATCAAACAACCCATCTTCAATTATTCACATTTCAACCAAATTTTATGTTGCAAGGACATGTGTGTACATGTGTAAATAAAAAATTTAACCAACAAAGAAAGAACTTGAATTCTGAACCCCTTATGAATTCTTGATTTGCACAATAAGCCCTTGATTTTTTTCCATTTATATTGGCCATAATTATCAATCCTTAGGCAAATTCTTCTCAATGTGAACTCAATATTCATATCATTTTACCAATGAAAAACCAGTAATTCTATATTAGCAAATACCCTTGAAATTAATTAAAAAGAGTTAACTGCCATTTTCGTCCTTGTGGTTTGTTCACTTTTGCCATTTTAGACCAATTTTCAAAATTGCACTTCCTCCCTGACATACTGGAAACGTGCCATTTAGTCCAAAAAAACTAACCCCAGTTAGAATAACTCAGTTAGCTCAGGGGTAAAATGGTCATTTTACATAGTTTTTATTTTCATTTTTTTAGACTTCAGGTTTTAAAATAGGAGCAATTTCATATATACCCCTACAAACTTGCAAAATATCATATATACCCATGCAAAATTATAAATATCAAATATACCCTTACAAAGTAGTTGAAATATCATAGATACCCAATTCATTAAAACAATTTAATAAAAGACATTTTACCCTTATTTTTCTATAACTTTGAAATCGCATATATGACATGTAACTTAAAATATTATATTTACTCTTTTCTAGCTTAATTTATTTAGCTTAAATGTTATATATATATGGAGAATACTATTGTTTATGAAAAAAAAAACATAAAAACAAAATTGAGTAAAAATAAATTTAAGCTTAACATGTGTTATATAAAAAATATGAAGTTAAAAGATGAACATATATGAAAACTTAGAAGTTAAAAAATAAGTGTAAAATGATTATTTATTAGATTGCTTTTAATAAATTGGGTATATTTTATATTTTAACTATTTTGTAAGGGCATATATGATTTTTTTTAGTGCATCCATATATTATTTTTTTTAGTTTTTGTAAGGGCATATATGACATTTTTCGTTTTTGTTGGGCATATATGAAAATTTTTAAGTTTGTAAGGGTATATATGTAATTAATCCTTTAAATTAAACTTCATAGGTAAAATGAAAAAAAAATAAAAAACTATGTAAAATGACCATTTTACCCCTAAGCTAACTGAGTTATTCTAACTAGGATTAGTTTTTTTGGACTGAAATGTATGTCAGGGAGGAAAATGTTACAATTTTGAAAATTGGCCTGAAATAGCAAAAGTGAACAAACCACAAGGACGAAAATGACCCTTTTAATAACCCAATGAATTTTATATAAACCATTATACAATGGATAGAAATTTCTTGACGCTAAAGTCAGTCAATTTGATTAGGGGAAAAGCATCACAAAAAAATTAACATAAATAAACACTCACAATTCTTTATATACAAACATATAATTAATTACCTTTCAGAAAAAAACATAACCAAACAACCCATCTTGCTACAAACAGATGTGTGTAAACTAAAAAATCAAACCAATAATTTCCAAACCCCATATAATTTCTTAATTTGCAAATCAAACCCTAGAATATTTCTATTCATATCAACCACAATTATCCATTCTAACATTTTCAATGTGAAATCAATATTCATATCAGTTGACCAACTTTGAACCACTAACAACTTGTGATCAATCAATGATTTTTTCACAATTTCATGAAACCAAAATCACTACTAAAACAAAATAAAACCACCCACAATAATCTCACACAACATATAACTAAACAATCACTTAATACCAACTTAACAATCAAAATTATTAAAAAAAAACATATTAATTTAAAATTCCCAACAAACAAGCATATTCCCATACATGATTAAACTTACTAAACTCAACAAAAATAAATAAATAAATAAATAAATAAAAATAAAATAATAATAATTTAATTAATTACCACAAATTGTTTAGCATCAGGCCATGCTAATCTTGAAAACTTCTTAACAGCAATCCACCGGCGATTCTTTAACCGCCCTTTATACACAACATTTGGCGCCTTTTCACCACTTTCCGACACAATTAAATCAGAACTAAAATTATTCGTAGCACTTCTTAATTCACCAAAAGAAAATTCACAAAAACTAGGAGTAGCACCACCACCGTCACCGCCGCCGGATTGCGGTGAAACTTGGCCGGAAAACTTTTGTGGGTTATTGTTTGACGGTGAATTCTGGCGGTTGGAGCTATAAAGACTGGATTTTTGAGGGTTTTGGAAGGTGTTTCTTTCTGGGTTTGTTCTTGATTTTGGAGCTGATGCACAAAGACCCATGATCGGAAAGAAAGATTGTAGAGAGAGAAAGTAGACAGAGAGAATATATTTGTTCTTGGAGGGTTCTAATTTCTATCGCTTCTTTTTGTTGTCTTTCATGGTTCTTGTACATAATGAGATAAAAAGGGTTGGGTTACAGTTGTTTGATTCTTTAGTTTACTATATATCTAAATTCAACTCAACTTTGGTTCTTTGGCTTTTAGACAAGTTGTGTTTGGTGGGTATGTGTTTTTAGTGTCTTGTGTTTATATTTTTTATTTTATATAATATGATTTTTGGTTTATCTTTATATAAAGGGCCATACCAATTATTGTGTTTTCTTTTTCGATTTGTGTTATAATAAAAGGAATTTACATATTTGGATTTTTAGTTTAAACGGGTTGGTGTTAGTTTGAAGTTAAATGGATGTACACGTTTACTTAAACGGTCAATACATGCATGGGCGGACATATATTGTGAAGATCGGGTTTACAGCAACCCGTTAAATTGTTAGTGGAGACTGTATATAAATTTTTTTAGTGAACCCATTCAAGCTGGTATTAGCGCTGTGTAAAGGGTCAGAACCAACCTGACCCGGACTCACCGAATCGCATACCCTTTTATTGATGAAATTGAGAACTATGAACCGAACTTTAGAAGGATATGTGGTTTCGGGTCCTAGAGGTTCTGATGGGTCAGGTAAAGAGTCTCATGGATCAAAACCTCTTTATGTCATAGGCCTTTTACGGGTTACGTCTTCATATTCTTTTAACATGTTTGTCAAAGAATTCCTCCATATGGTTCTAACAATAACCCATGAGCTTTATTTTTTAAGTTGCTTTTCGTTTCCCCGTATGTGTTTAGTAACGTTTTTGTTATTCTCGTCACTCGAAAATTATGCGAATTCATTATATATACATCAAAACATACTCAACTAAACATAATCTAGTAATCCAAAGCCATGTAATAAGACTATACTATAATCTGTGGTTGTGTTTACTTTTTTTTGTCACAAATACATACGTACAAATACATAAAAGCAACATACGTAAATATATACTTCAAATTTAGATATAATAAATATATTATGTAATAAATCGCATCCATACACATACATACATCTAGCTGGAAAATATTTCACGAAAAGCACATTGTTGTTCTTTAAATAATCTTCTTTTAATATTGTATTGACATTACGGGAAATCGATTATAATAACATGTAAAATAGAATAGCGAATAGACGAAAGAAGAGTATTTTTTATTTTTTGTGTTGAAAGCATATATCTATTGAACCATTTCTATAAATTGTAGGTTTTTTATGTGTTGAAAGCACATATCTATTGAACCATTTCTATAAATTGTAGGTTTTTTTATACATTATACAAACGATTCATGTGGTTCTTATCTTAAAACCATCGAATCGGAACCGACCCGGAACCGGTTTTGAACCGGAAACCAACCCATATATTCAAAAAGGTTAGGGTCCAAGGTTCTCGTGGTTCGGAACCACAAAACGCTCACCCCTAGCTAGTATCATTTTATTTTATTAATTAATGCTAAAACACATATTTGTAATTTGGTTTTGTTAAAACTTGAATTTCAAGGTTAATGTTTCCCAACCCAAAAATATTACTGTTTGGTTGTGAGAAAGCTAACCACTGAAAAAGGGTGAACCCACAGAAAAAATTACTGGGTCCGCCATTGAATATTACCTATTTTTCTATAAACTTTTATGTTCGAGTATTATTAACATATTTAAAAATATAATAACTTTTTTGAAGTTAAATTGGTCATGTTTGTATCGAACTATGAATACGCGATGTCATATTCGGTAAATGTATAGACCTGTCAACCTACGAACATAATTCATTAATCATCGCTATCTGACAGTGATAAATCTTTGTGTTATATTGTATTTGATACACGTTTGTATGTGTATACATGTATCAAACATTCAAGTGACACGGATAGACATTGGCGTAGCTTTTAAGGGACGGGAGTGCACTCGCCCCCAAATGTTTCGGTTAGAAGTATATTATTTTGGATTTTTCGTTCGAAAATTTTAAAATTATATAGGTCTGTCCTCCACTCCCCCTACAAGTTTATTGTCAAAAATATTTATACATATTTTCGTGTTAAGTTAAAAAATATGAAGAACGGGCTATTAGTAAGTTTTATAATTGTTTATAACCTTTATAAAGTTTGATACTAATTGATATATAAATCAAAGTTGAGGTTCTTTTTTATCTTAAAGGTACTTACCATTTATCTTAAAGATCGTTAGACTGAGTTGTAATTATTCGTCCAGGTACTTAAAATTTGTTTCGCATCATTATAAATATTTTGGTCTTTATTTTTGTTAAAGAATATTTAGCATTTTTTATGTGTAAGAACACCTCATTTGGATGAATATTTGGAG
>CAMTDV010000006.1:16315610-16390610 GCA_947069175.1 Scalesia atractyloides
GTTGACCCAGAAGTGGCAGAGTTTACACAAGAGCTTGTAGCACTTGATCCTCTGTTTGAAGAATAGACTTTTGTTTGTGGAAGCACACAGTCATATCCTTGATCTTGATCTTTTCAGATGATTGTGGTGTACCTGCATTGTCTAGCTTGATAGAAACATCAGCAAATGTGAATTTATCTAAATCAAAAAGCTCTGCAGGATTTGCTGGGATTTTCAGTGATGACAGTTCATTGAACTTCACATTCAAAGTTTCTTCAACACACTTTGTCCTAGAGTTAAAAACTCTTAGGCTTTGGCAGTGGTTGAGTATCCCAGAAAATAACCACAATCAATTTTGGCTGCAAACTTAGATATAGAATCTTTTAAGTTCAAAATGAAGCATGGACAATCAAAAACTTTAAAATATGAAATCAGAGGTTTGATTTTATACAAAATCTCATAGGCAGTCTTTTGATGCTGGGGTTAATCAAAACTATTTTGAACATAGCAAGCAGTGTTTACAGCCTCTGCCCAAAAGGACAAGGGTAAACCAGAATCTGCTAGCATAGTTCTTGCTGATTCAATTAAGGTTCTGTTTTCCTTTCAACCACTCCATTTTGTTCTGGAGTTCTTGGAATGCTATATTGTCTAACAATTCCTTTTGACTCACAAAAAGCATCCAACTCCCTATTTTTAAACTCTGTTCCATTGTCACTTCTAAAGATTTTTACTGGAAGATCAAATTCTTTTCTACTTGTATGAAAAGTTTTGCAAAATGCTTGCGTTTCATCCTTAGAATGAAGAAAGAAGGTCCATGTAAACCTAGAGAAATCATCAACTATCACTAGGCAATACCTTTTTGTTTTAAGCTCATGATTTGCACTGGGCCAAACAAGTCCATGTGCAACAGTTGTAAACACTGGCTTGTTTTGGACTCTTCAATTGATTTGAAAAAAACTTTTATGTTGTTTGCCTTTTAAACAGGAAACACAATGTTCATCACAGGAAAATTGCTTGTGAGGCAAGCCTCTTACAAGACTTTGTTTTGAGAGTGTGGTGATAGTTTTAAGATTTGTGTGTCAAGTCTTCTATGCCATAACTCAGTCTCTTTGCTAGAAGCAACTGAGAATAGACATGTCCCAGACATAGGATTATCTTTTAGCATATCTACCACATACACATTCCCACTTCTGTGTGCAGTGAGTTGTGCTTTGCTCTCAGCAATGATTTGATCAATCCTTTTAACAACCTCTGGTCCCATAATTTGACAAGTTTTCTTAGTGAAGAAGGATCCATATCCTCTATCACTCATTTGTGAGACACTCGGCAAGTTAAATTTCAGATTGTCCAATCAAATTCACATTTTCAAACTTGAGTTTACCAGTCAGAACCGACCCAGACCGTAAAACCTTTCCCTTTGAGTTGTTACCAAAAGATATATCACCCCCCTCATGAGCCATAAGTCCTTGAGAAGGGCTCTACATCCTGTCATGTGCCTGGAACCTCCCTATCTACATACCATAAGCTATCAAGGCAATAGAGGGTCCCTGCACATTTAAGTAAATAGATCAGTTAAGATTGGTCTCCAAAGCCAAAATGCTTTGGATGGGGTCACAGATGGTCCAGCTCAAGTCTAGGACAATGGTCAGTGGTTTTGAAATTTTCTTGTAACATCTGCTCTTGACCATTTCCTATCAGATGATTGTATCATAAGGGTGCCTGTTTACTCTTTGCTTTGAATGCTTTTTGTAACCTTCATAAGCATGAGGAACCTTTTTATAAGTAGGTTGGCCATACCCTCTTGGAAATGAGTTTAAGGTGGGCATCTGTCACTTGCACCTCTTTTTGAACAAGGTTTTGTTTAAGGTTTTGTAACAGATGTTTTAATTGGTTCAAAACTCTGCTTGGATTTATTTCCAACAGAACTTGAACTTTCTCTTTCAAGTGCTTTTGCCTTGATCTCTTTTACCTTTTTTCATAGTTTTTGAGATAGGCACACTGTTGAAGTTGAGTGATTTGTTTTGCTGCAATGGTGCATTTTGAAGAGTTTTTGATAACACAAGTTTTGTTAATGTCATAGGCTTTTGAAAAGAAAACAATCTACAGCCACATGATTTCTTTTTTCACAAAATTCACAAAACAAGTTTTAATCTTTACTCTTCTTTTCCTATCAGACTTTTTCTCAGCAGTGGTTGTAACCTCTGCTGGCACATCTTTGATAGGGATCACCAGTGCTTTTGGGGCTTTAAAACCATCTGTGGTTGTGAAGTCCATTGGCTTAAAGTTCTCTAAGATATCACATTCATCTGACCAGGTTGGTTTAAACTGATATTTTTCAATTTCTTTATCTTTTGTTGAAACCTCTGGTTTTTCCAAAAAAAAATTTGTTTCCAGCTTTACCTGTGATTTTTATCTCTTCACCAGCCAAATTTGTAGGGACAACTTCAGCCAACTCAGAATCAATTTTCAGCAACATTTTTCTCATTTTGGTCATAGGCTCTAAAACCTACACCAAACTTGATTTGCTCTTGATCTGAGCATCAAGCATAATTTCATAACCTTTGCAGGACTCAACCTATTTTTCACAAGTGATTTGGGTTTCTTCTAAGCTCCTTTTTACAAACTTGGTATTTTTCTACCATAGTTTGGAGTTGGTCCTTATTATGCTTGATTCATGTCTAGGCTACTCATTTCAGAATCTTTTTCACTTAACTTTGAATTTTAACTCTTTAATCAGTTTTTCAAAATTAAGTTCATCTTCTAAAATTTTGTTTCTCAGGTTTTCATTCACCTTTTTGATGTTTGCAAAAGCAATGATGCATTTGTCAGAACAAGATCTTTAAGGTCTGAGGTGATACCTGAAGGGGTATGGTCCACAAAAACTTACGCCAATCAAGGAAACCATACCCATTAATAACTATAAGGAGACTTCGCGCAGACTTCTTTGCCAAATGAGATTTATTAGAACTCTGCGCCAAATACCCAAGAGAGGAAAGGATCATATAACTACCTTGCGCGGGCTCGCGCAAGGTTCAAAGTTAAAAGCCTGAACATTCTCTTTGATAAATGCTTCATTTAACTACCTTACGGTCTCGCGCAAGGTTCAAAGTAACCTTGAACAATCTCGTTTGATAATGCTTCATTTAACTACCTTGCGCGGCTCGCGCAAGGTTCAAAGTTAACCTTGAACAATCCGTTTGATAATGCTTCATTTAACTACCTTGCGCGGGCTCGCGCAAGGTTCAAAGTTAACCTTGAACAATCTCGTTTGATAATGCTTCATTTAACTACCTTGCGCGGGCTACGCAAGGTTCAAAGTTAACCTTGAACAATCTCGTTTGATAATGCTTCATTTAACTAACCTTGCGCGGCTCGCGCAAGGTTCAAAGTTAATCTTGAACAATCTCGTTGATAAATGCTTCATGCACAAACCTTGCGCGGATATTTATATCAAAGCAAGTAACACCAAACCTTGCGCTAAGCAGCAAGGAGAAAAAGAAGATCATTAACTAACTTGCGCTTCTCGCGCAAGGAAACATTTAATCCTGATAAACTTTCCCTTAGCAAAATCCTTGACTTGGTGCAGAAGCAAAGGGAATCTTTCTGTTGTAACAGAATGTACACGTGGCGAACAGCAGATGGTAACAGCTGTGAAATCTTCTAGAAGCCACTAACACCCAATCGTGCAAGCATCTTTTCGGTTATAACCAATTGCCACATGGCAGCATCTGGACGGCGAGGAAGATCACGGTGATGGCATGCTCAATTTATAAAATGTAGTGATCTCTGTTGACACGGACACCTCCCTAACCGCTGATGAGCTCACGATCGTGTGCACTAACGGATTGCCACAAACATTAACGGAATAGCAGAAAGATTTCGTTAAAGTTAACAATCTCTCCTTTTGGCGCCAAACACTGGCTATAAATAAGTAACTTGGAGTTCAAGGAAAGGTATTCACTCTCAACTACTCTCTCTCTTACAATACTTTACTTCCGACTACATGTACTTATTCTCACGCGGAGGGTGGTCACAGAGAGAACCCCCCTTCTCCCCGTGGCGAGATAACGGTGTTCTGTTTTGCAGGATCACCGGAGTATTGTTTTCATTCTTCTTCATCGTGAAACCAAACGAAGGGTTAACCTTTTATGCAGAGCCCATTCCATAGATCTACTTAGTTTCCCGGTCTAGTTGATCTAGGGTTTCTTCATTGGCGCCCACCGATTTCAATCCTTTTTCTCATCTTTCGTTTCGTTTCACCTAGATCTGCAGCATCATGGCTGATGGATCATCTTTTCAAGGTCCTCGATCAGAGATCCGTCGCGTTGTTGTCGGACCTCAGATCGACGAACAAATAGTTGAGGATTCCTCCGGTGAAGCTAATGCTCAGTATGATCCTGATCATGCGAGTATTCCAGTAACGCCGGCGGCTCCTCAGGTTGATGTTACGTCAACTTTACCACCTGGAGAGACTCCATTATCGTGGTTAATCAAATCTCAAGCAGCTCTAAACGCTATGTATGCCAGCTATGTGCCCAAACCGGAACTCCAGCTTTTCAAGCTCTGGTTAACGCTCCTCAGGTCCGTGCTTCGCACACCTCGAGTTTTGAGTTATAATACTCAAAATCATGTCCGTTCCGCTTCACACATGTCTGAAGACGGAACAGAAATGTATTCTAAAACCAGGAATGATCCTGTTCATTCTGTAATAGAAGGCAAGAAGAAAATGTTCTGCGTCGTGCATCTGTCCACTCTCGTTTGGGCCCGCGTCTTCACAGAAGCGGGACACTCAACACGATGAGCTCGATAAGACCTATGAGGAAGGGGATAGTGCAAGTATTTTCAATCGAATATCTGCAAATCATGCTAGTTACAAGCCAAAAGTACGTGCAGTATACAATCCAGAAGCTGAGCATGATTACAATTTGGTGTATCGCCCAACCGAAGCAGCTGAACAATCAAAGTTTACCAAAGAGATAGCACTGGCTCCGTTGGAGCGAGAGAAATTACCATCCAACGTTGGAAAGTTTAACGGTTTAACCGATCCTGATGATCACATGCGCCTCTTACTGGTGCAGGGTTACTTGGGTGCTGGACATTGCCATTGTGGTGTCACCTTTTTGTACAGACCCTTACGGCGCTGCGCGCCTTTGTTTTGATAATTTGCTGACAAGTAAACTTTCCTCTTGGAATGACCTAAAAGAAAATTTCCTTACACACTTCAGTCAGCAACGGTGATACGTGCGCGACTCCTCAGATGTAATGAACATCTGGCGGAGGGACGATGAGAACCTCGAAGATTTATTACGCGTTACAATAAAGAGGTGTTGGAGATTGGAGATGTCCACGAAGACCTTATACGTGCGCAGTTCAAATGCGCGGTAAGGTGTGACGAAATGATTAAAGTACTGTCTGGTACAACTGGCCTTCCAAAGAGCTGGGATAAACTCATGGCGGCAGCCAAGGTCTATACCCAGACTGAGCGCAACTTGATTCTAATAGGCCACCTCTACCTCAGAATAGTCCGCAAGACCTGAGTAGAGGTAGTCGCAAGTATAAGAGAAATTGGAAAGATTCAAGCAGAATTCGTATTCTCCTTATTCACCAATCGATGCGCGTGCAACAATCAACAAGATAAACTCAAAAAGCGATTAAACAAGAGAATAGGGAACGCCAGTGGACTCCCTTGACGAAATCTCCGGCTGAGGTTCTCAGCACTGAGAATTATCAGTTCAAGCAGCCACAACCAATGAAAAACAAAAAAGGACAAGACCCAAATTTGTTCTGTGACTATCATAGAGACACAGGTCACACAACAATAATGCATCAGTCTACGCAAGAGATTAGAAAAAGCATTAAAGAGTGGGAAGCTTACACATCTACTCCAGAATGTGCGCAAAGAGATTAAAAGATTACGTGCGGGGATGAAGGGTCTAGCAACAAGAAAATGAAACAGCATGTTTCCATGATTCAAGGAGGTTCATCGCGCAAGCGTAGCCTTCAAAACTTTCAAAACAACATATGGCTCGAGCAGCAAGTCATTTTTCCTATCGTTCCAGGAGGTCCTCAAGAAGACCGGCCAGTGATTATCACAGGTACCTTTGGACACTACCAAACAGATTATATGTTTATAGATCCTGGTAGTTCCATGGACATTATGTATGAGCAGTGCTTCAAGCAGCTAGATCCTAGGATAAGGCACGCTTGGAACCAGTTGATTTTCCATTAACTGGATTCTCAATGAGGCTGTCTTTCCTCTAGGACAAATCCTTTTCCCTGTTACTTTATCTGATGGGAGGTGTTCTCGAACGAGTAACGTCAACTTCATGGTGATGCCGGCAAATTCCCGTCACGATGTATTATTGGGACGCCGCGCGCAACGTGATTTTAGCATGATTACCTCCGCTCCACATGCCGCATGTGGTTTTCCAACACCAAATGGTATAGCTATACTTTACGCGCGGAAAGAAATCATGTCTATTGAAGAACCAGTTAGTAAGGTGTCAAGACATTGCCAAGTAACGAACCAGAAAAATGGATACTCAACAATAAGTATACCGAGCAAACAATCTTGTTAGGGCCTGCAGTCAGTACTGAAACTATGCGCAAAACTTAAACTACTGTTGTTTCGCAACAAAGACATTTTCACCTGGACACCTACCAACATGGTCGGTGTCCCACGCAACGTTGTGGAACATTGTCTGAATGTATTTCCATCAGCAGCACCAGTTGTACATAAAAAGCGCAGCCTCGGGTCAGAAAAGACAGAGGCGATGAACGAAAAGTCACCGAGTTATTAAATGCTGGTATTCTGCGCGAAGTCAAATACCAGACCTGGTGGCAAACCAATCATGGTAAAGAAACAAAATATGGCGGATGTGCGTAGATTTTAAAGATTTAAACAAGGCGTGTCCAAAAGATTGTTATTCTCTTCCCGAGATTGACAAAAAGGTTGACTCATTAGCTTCCTTTCGCTGGAAATTATTTTCTAGATTGTTATAAAGGTTATCATCAGGGCTTGATTAAAAAAGAGGAGAAGATAAAACACTTTTCTTACGAGAAGGGCATTTTTTGTTATACCAAGGTGCCTTTTGGTCTCCGCAATGCGGGAGCTACTTATCAAAGATTGATGATGCAGTTTTTGGAGATGATATCGGAAAACTGTGGAGTCTATATTGATGATTTGGTCCATTATGAGTAATTCTGAAGACACTATGTTAGACAACATCCAACGAACTTTTGATTCTCTACGAAAGGTAAATTTAAATTAAATCCAAGCAAATGCTCCTTCGGCATGGAGGAGGGCAAAATTTTTGGTTTCATCGACACCAAGGACGGTTTCAAAGTTAATCCTGAGAAGGTCAAACAATACAAAAAATGTCTTCTCATAGTACCATCAAAGAGATGCAACGTTTGGCTGGAAGGTTAGCTGGTAAACCGCTTCCTCGCCAATCATGTGCAAAGTCTTATCCATATATTCGAACCTTATGCAATTGTACGAAGAGCACAGAGTTCGCATGGAATCCTGAAGCTGATCAAGCTTTCCAGCAAATGAAATATTTTTTAGTTCAACTTCCCACACTTACTGCTCCACGAGTAAAGGAACCCATGGTCTTATATCTTGCTGCATCTGAGGTAGCAGTAGGTGTGTCTTGTTGGTAGAACGGAAGGGGTCCCGTCTCCAATTTATTATATCAGCAAGATGTTGAATGACCCAGAGACAAGGTATTCAATCATGGAGAAATTAGTTTTAGCATTGGACCACGCCTCGCCAGGCTGCGAAGATACTTTTCAGGACATTTTATTACATTTTAACAAATTTTCACATTGGCCAAGTCTTGACAAAGCCAGATGTTTCTGGTATGACTTGCGAAGTGGGCAATAGAATTGGGAGGTTATAACATCTGTTATAAACCTAGACCAGCTATCAAAGGCCAAGTTTTGGCAATTTCATCGCTGAAATTCCTGCTGATAAAATTGAAGAATGTCAAGCAATCAAACCCAGTCCCAGTCATAGACAATAGAGCCTGGACACTGTTTAAGATGGCGCATCTACAATGATGGGGCTGGAGCAGGTCTTCGATTAATGAGTCCAGAGGGAGCAGAATTCACATATGCAATTCAGTTGGATTTTAAAAGCACCAACAACGAGGCCGAATATGAAGCTTTCCTAGCAGGCTTACACCTCGCTATTAAAATGGGTGACAACAAACTTAGAAGCCCATGTTGATTCATTACTAGTTGCTGAGCAAAGTAATTGGAACAACGATGCAATGGGAGATATCATGGCTTTGTACTTGGCGCAAGCTAAAGCTCTTATAGCACTGTTCCAACAATTTAAAGTCACGCACGTCAAGCAAGCGAAAACAAAATGCTGACGCTCTAAGTAAACTCGCAACAACTAGTTTCAAACATTTGGCAAAAGAAGTTCGCATCGAAGTTTTAAGTAATCCATCAGTCCCTCTCAGACAAGTAACAATGGTCGAAGTAGGAGATCCATCATGGATGTCTCCAATTATGATGTAATTGTTACATGGTTCTTTACCAGAAGATAAAGCGCAAGCATGTAAGTTACGATGCAAAGCCTTAATTACGAGATGGTTGACGGTATTCTGTACCGACGCTCTTACATGGGTCCTTCGCTCCGCTGTGTTAACAAACATGATGCGCAATACCTGATCAGGGAGGTTCATGAGGGGCTATGTGGTATACATTCTAGACCATGCATGGTAGTAGCCAAAGTCAAAAGCGCAGGGTATTATTGGCCGGAATGTACGTTGACGCTGTAGAGATCTTGCGCAAATGCATGTCCTGCCAAAGGCATGCCCCTAAAACGTTGCGCCCAAGAATCCTTTGGTACCCGTCCCAACAGCTTGCCTTTTCAACAATGGGCCATTGATTTAGTTGGACCATTTCCAGATGCGCCCGGCGCAGTCAAGTTCATCATTGTTGCGGTCGATTACTTCACCAAATGGGTAGAAGCTAAACCCTTAGCTTCTACTACAGTGATGGTAATTCGCAAATTCATCTGGAAATACATTATTTGCCGTTTTGGTCTGCCCATGCGCATTATTACAGACAACGGTCCAAATTTAATGGCTGAAGAGTTGCAAATGTGGATGACCAAAATGGGAATCCAGCTGTCTTTGCTTCTGTGCGCATCCACAAGCAAATGGTCAAGTTGAAAGCATAAACAAGCAGTTGGTCGACGGTATCAAAGCCCGCCTCAGCACGGCACGGCGGGGGTGGTTGATGAATTGCCTAGTATTTTGTGGGCACACCGAACTATGCCCAAGACTAGCACGGAGAAACTCCTTTTAGCCTTGTGTACTGCACGGAGGCTATGATTCCTGCGAAATTGGGTTACCATCTCCAATGGATGCTAGCCTTGGAAAAACAAGATAACGAAGAACAAAGGCGCATCGATCTAGACTTATTAGAAGAACGACGTGAAAATGCCGTGATTACGAAGCTAAATACAAGTCTCAGCTTGAAAAGTATTACAACAAAAGGGTACGCATCTGCTCCTTTTTGCCTGTGACTTTGTTCTTCGTGATAATGAAACGTCGAATGCCGAAAAACCGGGGAAGTTCAGCCCCACGATGGGAAGGTCCGTATGTGATAAATGAAGTATTGGGAAAAAGCGCGTACACTCTGAAGCATATGGACGGAACCAGTGTTCCTCGAACCTGGAACGCCCAACAACTACGCCGATGTTATATGTAATCTCAGTCCTCTAAGCAACTTCTGGGCATTGCATAACAGACTGCTTACTTTATTTCTTATGTAATCTTAGTGGCAGCCATAGGTTTACGCTTTATCAGTATGAATAAAATACTCTGTCACTACTTACAGTCATGTATATGCTTATTTAAAAATTGCATGCAATTCTTTTGGATAAACAAAAACACAAACTCATGAGCCACAAGTTAACTTAATACTTACGCTCACACTATGAGGAAAGAAATTGTTCATTTGTCTATCCTAAACAAGTAATTGGCCACATGCAAAAATTGTAAACTAAATATACTATATTCACATCAAAAGTACTTGCGCATCAAACGCAACGATACATCAAAAAGAAATCTACAGACAACTACAGGAATAAACACAATCTAACTCTATTTCCCTGCATCCTTCACATCTTTTTGTTCCTCTGCCTTAGAGAATGATTTCTTTTAATCTATCCACGAAATCATCATGCTGCAGCGCACATCGACAAGATCCATGACAGGGAATATGTAATTGATCATAGCTCTCCTTGGCAGCTGTATAAATGGCAACAATGTCGGTTCCATGCGTAGCAGCGCGGCTTGTATCCCATTGGGTCTTCAGGGCATGGGCCACATGAAGGGTGCACTCCCTATAACCCTCCGCATGACCATCGTTCCCGTTGCCACCATTAGTTCCGCCACTCTCTCATCTAATTCTGTAGAGTTCAAGATGGAGTTCGCGATCTACAAAATCAACATGTCACTATAAACATAAATATTCAACAAAGATGAATATATCGAAAGAAAGGAATATTACCTCCACAATCCCATACTCCCGCAACCAGGTAAGCTGGTTCATGAGGGATTCGGTCAGGCTTTCTGCTGTAGCGCGAGCGACCTCCGTGTCTTAAGTTTTTGTTCACCTTCAGTTAAACGGCGGGTCAACTCGTCTTTCTCTGTTCGGTGAAGGTTGATATCTTTTTTCAAAACATTAACCTCATCTTGCAGCCGCGCCTGGTCAAATAGCATAGAATTAGATCATCAATCTCTTTATTCTTAAGAAGGAGAGTCATTTTGGTTGATACCTCATTCTGCTCGCTCCTTTCTCTATGAGAGCGCCCTCTTCTACTGCCGCAACTGCATCAGCTTTCTCTTTCTTAAGCTTCTCAATTTCGTTCGCAGAGATATCTTTTCTTTGTTATCGCGATCGCAAGCCTCCACAAAGCGCTTGCGCTCGTCAGCATGTTGTGAGCAGAGGCCTCACATTTGCGCTTCCAAGACAGCGCAGACCACTCCTCGGTCTTCTTTTCCTCCTCAAACTTGGCTTTTTCAGCCTCCAAATCGACGATCATCTTTAACGTCTTCTCTTTTTCAAGTTTGGCCTTCGCCTTATCAAGCTCAACCTCATCCACTCCTTGTTCATACTGACGCCATTCGGGCACGATCCTATTTATTGTGGAAGAGGCAAAGGCAGACTCTTGCAAATAACTCATATGTAGCCTCATGGTCTTTCTCTTCTTGGCGCCTCACCTCCGCGGAGGGAAGATGCCCTTATACCACTCCCTGCAGGAGTGCCAATCTGTGAAAACATCACCCTGTTTAACCTTCCACACAGGCTGATGGATCGCAGAGGCCCGTTCTCAGAATAAGAACGATAATAATAATCCCAGGCGTCTCCTCTGGGCGAATGGGCGACTCCTCATCAGAATCCTCAAAAGACATAAAGCCTTCACTTTGTGTTGAAGGGCCAGCTCCCTTAGATATCAACTTTGAAGGCTCCGGCACAGGGGAAGATATTTTTTCTTGCTCCCGGTAGCAATATCTTTCACCCCAGCATCTGTAGCTGTATCTTTAACCTGCTCACCAGCAGGATTCTCAGCATCAAATTTTTTAGGCTCTTCTTCCGGAGCCACCTTCTCAATATTTTCTGGGACGATGGGGTCAGCGTCAAAAACAGGTGCTTTTCGCTCCGCATCTCCCTCCTCAACGTTTTCAGGCCTGCGTGGCGATGGTATAGCAAATGAGGTGGTCGGCACAGCCTTCACCATTTTCTCTGCAAAGCATATTAACAAATACCAACTATAAGATTCTGCGCAAATTTTCTGACAGAAATGCGCAACAAATTGAACATACCAGGTGAGAACTTCCCTGCAAAGGCATCCAGATTGCCCTTCTTGCCAATGCGCAGGCGCGCAACTTTTGTTGGAACAGGAGGTTTAGTTTCAAACTCCTTCCTCTTCTTGGAAGTGCGCTTCAACGCCTCTTCCAGGCTTGAGGGTATTTCCAAGGGATCGTCTGGGTTCGAGGCAGGAAGAGAGGAGGTGTCAATGGGTTCTGGCTTTGGTTTCCTCAAACCTACAGGCGCAAGACCCTCCAGTGAGTCCGACACCACCACATAATCACACCAAGAGTCAGATACAAGACGCGTACCTTTCTTACCCTCAGTTTCGCAGCAGCTGATGGCTTGGTTTTTTGATCTGTTTGGAAAGAGGAGGTGGAGCAGCTGCAGCAGCAGTTGGCTTCTTCTTCTTTTTCGAGGTCAGGGCCTACGCCCAAGTTTAGCAAATCACCTACATAATCAATCATATTGAACAAAGGGTTGCGCCGTTAGTTAGATTGCAATATTACTTAGAAAATATGTTCAAAAGTAATATTGCAATATCAACTAAGGCTTTGTAAGAATTTAATTACCAGTCGTAGAAGACGGTTGCGCCTCCAGATCCTCTTTCTTGGGCAGCTCAAAGTTCCCCAAGATTTGTGAGAACCAGGTATCCTCATCCTCAGCAATGGGCACGACGACCATTTTCCCTTTTTCTCTCTTGAAGGATACCAAGTAGAGCGGCGCAGCTATATAACAAATATTTTTGCATCAGTGCATATCTATTCAAAGATATTGCTAGGAAGTTAAAACAGTTACATACCAGTTCCGTCTTCAGTATACACCGGTTTTTCTCGGCGTTCTTTTTTACAGAAAATACTCATCCCAGCAGCGATGAGGGCCCTCTCCGGCAAAACAACGTTGGGCACATCTTTAATGTCCTGGTACCATGCCTCGTCGGTAGGTATGGGGAGGGTCTCCAGCTCGATCTCATCGCCGGCTCGAAAAGTCATCTTCATCGGGATTACTGCCGCCTTTATGAAGAAAAACTTATGTTTCCAATCATGGTAAGATTTGGGTGGCACTAACAACAACCGTTTTGCTTGCACGCGTTGTTGGAACGAGTAGAAACCCAAAGAGCAATGCAACTGATAGAAGACTCTAAACTTCTCAACCGTCGGTATGATCTGCATCGACCGGCAAACAAACTCAAAATGCCGGATCCTAAACATCCCCATCGGGCTCAATTGAGAAATATGGAATTTATAAAAATCAAGGATTTCCAGCATAAAATGGGTCACCGGAAGCCTAAAGTTTCCTTCGGCAAAATAGTCATAGAACAACGTGATATAGCCGGCCGGAGCATCAGCCGCCGTGGCATTCGCTACCGGAAAAAACGCCTTCCAAGACGGAGCAAACAGGAAGTTGGTAGCAAGATTATCAAAATCTTTCTTCGACCACTTCAATGGTGCAAACTTGACGTCGATGGCATATCAGCAGAGCTTGCACCGGTGGCCATAACTCAAACTTCGTAGAATACTCAGAAAAATTTGAAGGTCACCGGAATAATGAACACAAGATTTTCTCTCAAGATTTAATCTGGTGAGGAAGCAAATGGATCGTTGATCCTTTATATACTAATCGCAATTAATGCAAGATTTGACTACAATGACTTTTGCGACAGTCACGTATCCCCAGGTAACTGCAGGAGCGAGTGGGGAACAGTAAACCGCCCCACGCGCGCGAGTGTCGCCGAAATGACATTAAATGTTGTGAGGCATGTACTGTTGACAGCCTGTCAACAGTACCACCACGTCTCAAGAACTGCATCTCACCAACTACATCATCCGGATAAGTGACACGTGTCCAAGTATATTTGAAATTCAAATACTTTTTCAATATTCACTTACGACACGTCACCAAGATGCAGAAAAAAACAACAACAGGCTAATACTTACCTAGCGCAACACATTTAACTCAAGTCTAGTGCTCCACCTACTTTTTATTCTTACCTAGGAGCAACACTGAACTGGGGGGACTTGAAGGGGTATGGTCCCAAAAACCTTGCGCCAATAAAGGAAACCATACTCATTAATAACTACTAAGGAGACTTCGCGCAGACTTCTTTGCCAACATGAGATTTATTAGAACTCAGCACCAAATACCCAAGAGAGGAAAGGATCATATAACTACCTTGCGCGGGCTCGCACAAGGTTCAAAGTTAAAAGCCTGAACATTCTCTTTGGATAAATGCTTCATTTAACTACCTTGCGCGGTCTCGCGCAAGCTTCAAAGTTAACCTTGAACAATCTCGTTTGATAATGCTTCATTTAACTACCTAGCGCGGGCTCGCGCAAGGTTAAAAGTTAACCTTGAACAATCTCGTTTGATAATGCTTCATTTAACTACCTTGCGCGGGCTCACGCAAGGTTCAAAGTTAACCTTGAACAATCTCGTTTGATAATGCTTCATGCACAAACCTTGCGCGGATATTTATATCAAAGCAAGTATACACCAAACGTTGCGCTAAGCAGCAAGGAGAAGAAAGAAGATCAGTTAACTAACTTGCACTTCTCGCGCAAGGAAACAGTTAATCCTGGTAAACATTCCCTTAGCAAAATCCTTGACTTGGTGCAGAAGCAAAGGGAATCTTTTCTGTTGTAACAGATTGTACACGTGGAGAACAGCAGATGGGTAACAGCTGTGAAATCTTCTAGAAGCCACTAACACCCAATCGTGCAAGCATCTTTTCGGTTATAACCAATTGCCACATGGCAGCATCTGGACGGATGAGGAAGATCACGGTGATGGCATGCTCAAATTTATAAAATGTAGTGATCTCATATTGACACGTGGCACCTCCCTAACCGCTGATGAGCTCACGATCTGTATGCACTAATGGATTGCCACAAACATTAACGGAATAGCAGAAAGATTCCGTTAAAGTTAACAATCTCTCCTTTTAGCGCCAAACACTGGCTATAAATAAGTAACTTGGAGTTCAAGGAAAGGTATTCACTCTCAACTACTCTCTCTCTTACAATACTTTACTTCTGACTACCTGTACTTATTCTCACGCCGGAGGGTGGTCACGGAGAAAACCCCACTTCTACCCGTGGCGAGCTAACGGTGTTCTGTTTTGCAGGATCAGCCTGAGTATTGTTTTCATTCTTCTTAATCGTGAAACCAAATGAAGGGTTAACCCTTTTATGCAAAGCCCATTTCATAGATCTACTTAGATTCTGGTCTAGTTGATCTAGGGTTTCTTCATTGGCGCCCACAGATTTCAATCCATTTCTCATCTTTCGTTTCGTTTCACCTAGATCTGTAGCATCATGGCTGATGGATCATCTTTTCAAGGTCCTCGATCAGAGATCCGTCGCGTTGTTGTCGGACCTCAGATCGACGGACAAATAGTTGAGGATTCCTCCGGTGAAGCTAATGCTCAGTATGATCCCGATCATGCGAGTATTCCAGTAATGTCGGCGGCTCCTCAGGTTAATGTTACGTCAATTTTACCACCTGGAGAGACTCCATTATCGTGGTTAATCAAATCTCAAGCAGCTCTAAACGCTATGTATGCTCAGTTATGTGCCCAAACCGGAACTCCAGCTTTTCAAGCTCCGGTTAACGCTCCTCAGGTCCGTGCTTCGTCGGCACCTTGAGTTTTGAGTTATAATACTCAAAATCATGTTCGTTCCCCTTCACACATGTCTGAAGATGGAATAGAAATGTATTCTAAAACCAGGAATGATCCTGTTCATTCTGGTAAAAGAAGGCAAGAAGAAAATGTTCAGCGTCGTGCATCTGTCCACTCTCGTTTGGGCCCGCAATCTTCACAGAAGCGGGACACCCAACACGATGAGCTCGATAAGACCTATGAGGAAGGGGATAGTGCAAGTATTTACAATCGAATATCTGCAGATCATGCTAGTTACAAGCCAAAAGTACGTGCAGTATACAATCCAAAAGCTGAACATGATTACAATTTGGTGTATCGCCCAACCGAAGCAGCTGAACAATCAAAGCTTTGTTAACCAACCTCTGCTGGACTAGCAGTGGTTTGAGCAAGTTGTGTAACAATGGGTGCTTGTTGAACAAGCACTTGGGGATGAGATGGTACCTGCACATATTTAATTTGTGGAGCAGTGGATTGAACATGCACTAGAACAGTGGTAGCAGGATGTCAAAGTGGGCAGTGTTTTGAACATGTTGAGCACGGGTATATTGGGAATAATGAGCAGTGTTTTGTGTGTGCTAAGGTCTAAGGCCAGGATGAGTCACTATTGGTCCAGAACTTTGAGACCTGCATTCTCTGGCAAAGTGTCCTAGCCTATTACACTTATAACACTTGACTTTTGATTTATCCAGCCCAACCTTCAACCCCCCATGCAAACCTGGGAATTTTCTACCAGTTCTCTTATAAAATTTACTAGCCCTTACACTCAATAGGGCCAGTTGGTGCAAATTATCCATTTCCTCAAGATCAGAAGGTTCAATGTGTTGTAAATCATTCAGCTCAAAGGATAGATTGTCAGAGGTTTGGCTTTCCCCACTAGCAGTAAAAGCATAGTTGGGTGCATATGTTTCAGATCCAAAGTTCCCACCAGATGTAATATCTATATAGTGATCATAACTTTGGTCCTTACTGCTGCGAGAACCCTCTTCTTGGCCAAAAAGAGTTGTATTACCCAATGAGTAATCATCAGTCATTTTGCCAGAATCTTGCAACTTCTTTTTCTGGTTTAACTCTCTCCCATAAGTGAGGAGTATCCCATGAAGTTGTGTCAATGACATTTCTTTAAACCCAACAGATTTTCGCGTTACATAAGCTACCGTCTCCCACTTATCTGGTAACGATCTAAGGAAATGACTATTGACAGTCGAATTAGGAAAAACCACGTTAACCAGTCTAAGTTGACTTATGAGACAACTGTAACGTTTAAATTGTTGTGTTAGAGACTCTCCTTTCAAGTGACAAACGTTTCATACTGCTTATTTAGAACTTCTCTATTACTTTCTATCACTTCCTCAGTCCCATTGAATTGCTCCTTAAGTGCATCCCATAACTCCTTTGCACTATTGCAATGGAGTAGACCAGCATAAATTTCTTTGGGTAAGGCCGAAGCAACTATGCTAAATGCCTTAGCATCCAATTCAATTTTCTGGAAATCCTACTCCGAAAAGTTTTCAGGATTTTTTGGCACTTGTTTGGTTGGATCCTCTGTGCTTGGAACCATTGGAACGTGAGGTCCATAAGCAACAGATCTCCAGCAACCGGTGTTTTACTGAGCAAGGATGTGACCCATCCGTCATTGCCAAATGAAATATTCATTTCTTTTGAGCATCGGCGGTTTGAACAAGGAACCAGAATTGGCATCCTGTGTGTTTTGAGACATTTTCAGTTGATTTTTCACAGATTTTGTTTTAAAAACTTTGAACGTAATAAAACTCTGAATATCAAGCTAAAAACAACCAAATTGATTAGCAAGAGAGCTGATCTGTTCGAACCAAATCGATTGGTAGATCGAATTTGATGAATCAAGCTCTGATACCAATGTTAGGATCTGAGATTGAATTACTTGTAGTTTTTGTTTCAAAAATGGAAAATGATTGAATTAAAAGAGATTTGCAGCGGAATAAGATGGAAAACTTGTACTACAAGCAATGGTCGTTTTGTTTTCATCATCATCATGCTTTCAAGTTGCTTAACTTGCATGTGATTCACAAACTCCCCCTCAGCCATTGCAATTACAGTTTGGTAATGAGAAAATGCAAAGAAGATGATATGCGAAAGTTGATCTTTTAAGTGACAAGTTTAAAGGTTACATGAGTTGCCTATTTATACTAACTATCTAACCTCTGAGCATCTTTGATGACGTCAGGGTTGATAGTGACAGGAAACTAATATGTAACTAACTCTAAACACTGCTTATACTAACTATCAGTGCTTGGCACTGTTACATTGATTAACTAAACTGATGACTAAACTCTGATCACTATCCTCTGTCCCTTGTTAACTCTGGCAGACCTTGAAGCTTTGTGAAGGCAGATGATAGGACGAACAGTCTTTATGGAAAGCAGTGTAAGTACATCAGAGGTTGTAACCTCTGATAGTTGAACCAAAGCTCGGATAGTGTTATTTGGATTTATATCATCTGTTCCTTTTATAGAGTTCAATCCCAACACATGTTATTTCTAAAGATACACATAATCAAACAGAGGTAAAATATATTACAGGTTATCAAAAGTTAATAGGCCAATTGATCTATCTAGCGTTGACTAGACCTGACATATGTTATTGTTGTTCAATATCTTAGTCAATACATGCATAAACCTTTAGACTCTCATCTAAAAGTTGCTTTAATATTGCTGAGGTATTTGAAATTATCTCCTGGTAAAGGTCTGTGTTTTAAGAAAAGTGAACCGTTTGAATTGATTATCTATGTTGATTCTGACTGGAAAAAAGAGTTAATGATTGTAAAGCAGTAATTCGATTCTGTATTTTCTTAGGAATGTCTTTAATTTCCTGGAAAAGTAAAAAACAATTTGTTATGTCTAGGTCCTTAGCTGAAGCTGAGTACAGGGCAATGTGTTCTACAGTGTGTGAGATGTTGCGGATAAGAAATTTTTTGAGTGAACTTAATTTGAAATGTGAATTATCTGAATTACCATTAAAGTTGCGTTCTGATAGTAAGTCTGCAATATCTATTTCATTAAATCCGGTATTTCATGAACGGACTAAGCATTTTGAGATAGACTTACATTTTTTGAAAGAAAAAATAGCTAAGGTTTGGTGATACCTGAAAAGGTAGATACTGGGCAACAGCTTGTTGATGTTTTCACAAAAGGATTGAATTCAGTCCAGCATGAATTTTTTTGTGAAAATTTGGGGTTGAAGGATTTATATAACATATGAAGAAGTTATATTTTAAGTAATGATTCATATGTTTGAGTTATTTAATGTGACATAGTTACAGTGGGTTACAAGTTGTTTTCAGGAAAGTGAAAGGGTTGTGTCAGTCTATTTGGAACTTCAGGTGGGTTGATGTGTAAAGTCTCAGGGGCTCCGGTCATCTTTGGTCATTGTTGAAGGTGTAAAGTGTAAAATTGGCTGGAGCTGGTATTTAAGGCAACAAGATACTGTTACGCACACACTTCACATAGTATCTCTCATTCATCTCTGTAATTAGGGTTTGTTGTTCATTGTTCAGTTGTATTTTTTGGTTGATTTTTGTGTGTTTATGAGATCTGTGTTGCATATGTGATAATGATCATAAGTGTATGATCATCAAAGGATCTGTTCTTGATCTTGTATCATTCTGATCTTACTATTGGTAAGATCAAAGGGTTCTAGGGGTTGTTTTCTGGTTTGAGTTAAATAAGAGTTTTCTTCAAGTTTTGTTGCTATTTTTTGTTGTTATTTCTTGTCTTGCTTTACATATTGTGATTGTCAAAAGTTTTCAATTCATGATATTGTTAAAATATGGATAAGTGCTTAAGTGTCAAATTTGGGACTTCCAGACTAAATGAAATGCCTTATATGAGAAGTTAAGTAATCTCTTAGCTAGATGTTGCTACAACAAATACGAGACCAAGGGTAGTGGACAGACTGGTTAGGCTAAAGGCTTCAAGGGTTTCAGTTAGCCTAACGCAGGTCGTGGGATCCTCCCACGTTTGCAGCACGTGGGGTTGGATCACTTGTTTATTGTTTACTTTTGATTCTGGTTTGAAGGAATTCAAGACAGAATGTTGTTATTAATGTAGTTGCAATATTTGAAGTGAAGAAGAGAAGCAAGCATAGAGCAAGTTCTCAAGGGAGAAGAGAGAGATCAGAGAGTAGGTGTAAACTTAACTGATCTAGAGTGTGGAGTGTGGTTGTTAGAGCTAGTATTTATAGATGGGACATGTTCTATAAGAGGAAGCTCTTGACCAAGGATCCAAGGCTGCAGTGGAGGAGTTACCCGTTTAGGGGTTGAAGGCTTTAGACATGCGGACAAAAGAGTGTCACTTTTGCGCATGCTCCCTTTTGCGGCTGAGGGAAAGTTTCACAAGCAATCAGTGATGTGATTGATCATTGTTCACGTCCTTTTTGCTGTTCACCAGAGTTCGCGGGTTTTGAACCCTTTAACCTTTTAACCTTTCAAGCGTTTATGTGTTTTAGTCCTTTTATTTGGACTTGAGCTACCCCCGTCATCACTAGATATCCACATTGGCCTTTAAATTGGGTAAGTAGTTCTATTGTGGTGACCGCAATTCTCACATTAATGAGGTTGACACCTTATCTTTTATGTTCAATTATAGAACATTGTTCAGCATGAAACGGGCCATGATTGACATTGTCTTCAAGTATAAGTACTTCCATTTGTAGTTTAGAGACATACATTCCTAACAACTTGGGTTTTGTTCTTTAAACTTGTTATTGGTTACGGGGAAATTTTAAGTTGAAGTTATAAGTTTAAAACATAAGAAATAGAAGGCTTTTGTTGTCGACAAGATTTGAGTTTTCTAAAAAAAACAATTGAAATACGGCTTAGTACACCAAATGGCATTATAAATTCTTAAGGGTGGTGTATGAGTATGCTACAGGGTAGGGGCGGATCTAATTATGGGTCAGGGGTTGCCTGGGATACCCCTCAACTTTCTTGGTGAAGGGTAAAAAAAAAAAATTCTCGGTTTTGTATCTTCGGATACCCTTAGACACATATTAGAGCATTCACATTCTATCCATCAAAATATGTGAGAAGGGGTCTTTATATTATAAAGGGTATAAAAAGTGGTTGTTAGTGGAGGAGAGAGAAAATGTTACTGTTCATCTGTATATTTAGGGGGACACTGTTCACCCCTATAGTTTTTTAATATTTATTGAAAGTGGTTGTGAGTGAAGGAGAGGGAAAATGTAATGATAAAGGTATAAAAATATTATTTAATTGAAAAGGAGAGGAAAATTATTTGTTTTTAGTAGAAATGTATTGATATAGAAGTTATTTTTTAGTGGAATGTATGTATATTTTTAGGGAGCTGGATGTGAATGCTTTTAGGATACCTCTGAATATAATATTAGAAAGAGAGGAGAAAAATGGAATATTTCAAAGAAAAAATGGGAACCTTCGGCCAGGCAATGAAGTTGCAGAGCCTTTTAAAGAAGACACTTTATTTCAATGTTTTCAGAACCGGGCCGGGCGTCGAACCGGTCTTCTTATCGGTTCAATGGTTCGACCTGTCCAACCGGTCGGACCGCACGTACGAACCGGAATGTATCTTAAATATTATAAATAATTAATAGGGTTCAACTCCTGTTCAATGCATTTCCGGCCCGATGCTCTAACCCGGAACGGCTCAACCTCCCGTTCTCGATCCGGCCGGCCGGTCCGATCCAGGTCTGAAAACACTGCTTTATTTAAAAAAAGATAATTATGTATTAAGGAGGGGCTCTACTATCGATAAATAGTAAGTGACCTCATTTATTTCTGTTCTTTTTGGGTTGGTTGTAGTACACACAGCCAAGTTGAAGATGTATTTTTGTACAACTCCTTTTGTTGCATCATGTAAGATATTGACCATCTATTTACATATGGGACCACCACCAAGATGACACCGTTATTCTTTCCCAAGGTATTAAATTTTCATAGTTTCTATGTTTTTCAGATTTGATAATTAAGTACATTTGAATTTCATACTTGAAATACGGAAGTATAAAGTGTATTTTTAATTAGACGCCTATTTCTCATTCAATACTTGAGTTATAAGGTTAAACATACATGTACAAAATTTTGACCGTATTACAGAGATTGATCAATCAGTGTAAAACATGTGTTAAGATTATCTGGTAATAAAAAAAACCTCACACACTTTAGCATATATACTAAATTAAAGTTCGTGGTGAATTATCTGTACATATAAGCAGATAAAAACTTATGCTAGGACCCGACCCGAACTGAGGCGGAATTTTTTTATATTCCTTTTTATGAAATTGAAGCAACTAAAAACAATAATTCTATACATATAAAATCCTGGACATGAGATTTTCAATAATCTCTTTATCGATTACGTCTAAGACGAGCAAAGTAAAGATAATTGTTGTCGTGCGGGTTCTTTATAGTGTTTTCTATCTCATTGTCTATTTTCGTGGAGGTTTTGTGTTCTATTTCTACTTTTAAATATATATTAGAGAACCTCGATTGTCTGAAGCCAGACATGCCAACATGGAAGACGGTTAATGGCTTCTGTCGTCACCTCACATTGAAGATGGTCTTAGCCGTTAGAATTTACTTAGAATACTTCTCCCAGTGAAATTATTTAAACCTCAAATCGAATTGGGATGCTTGTTATCATCTTAAGCAGAGAATAAAGATACAAATGAAATATATTTTCTAACAGACTTACTCAAATCATGTGTAGCATGCTATAAATAGCATGTGGTGAAGAAGACAAATTTGATTAAATCAATTAGGACACTCACTGAGGAGTCCCTATCTTATTAATGGCTATCTATATACACGTATTCACCATACTCAACTCCCATTAGAATATGCCTAAAGTCTTTTTTTAGTTTCCAAGTTCAATTATGTTGTGTGTTGTTTTTGTTTTTGATTCAGTACAGTGTTGTAAAAAATCGCGATTAATCGGCGAGTAGTAGCCAATTAATCACTAGTCGGCCCTCTACTTGTTAATTTTTTGTTAATCAGTCATTAATCGCTAGTCAGCCCTAGTCGGCCGGCCAAAAATCGGAAATAATCGGGAAATTGGAAAAAAAATCACATATTCCAGCCAAAACCTGCTAGAGTCCGGTCAAAACTTGCCTACTTAAAAAAATTACGTATAAAAATATGTGTATAAATGTATAAAACTCAAAATCATACATAAAAAGCCCGATCCGATTAATCGCTAGTCCCCACCCCACCGGCCGACTAGCGCCTAGCGAGTTCTACAACAATGATTCAGTGTATAGATATTGTGAGGCTTTAACAACATCAACAAATGTGACTTCTTTACTTCAAAACAGTGAGTTGATATGGTTAATTCACTTTTATGAATGTTTGTAACAAAAACCAGAAAGAAATTGGTTACCAACACGTTTAAAATCGAACCACAAGTTATTGGGCCCATATTAGGACCACTTGTATTTACTACACCGAACCTCCGCTTTATCATGCCTTTTGGGATTGTTTACAGGCCGGGCCCGGTAGAGGTTCAAGGATCACTTTTGATAACGAAATCCACATGCACATAAATTGAGACTTTTGTTTTTATCAGTGTTTTAACTTCTTTTTTACTATTTAAAAACCACTCAAATTTCATGGTTCTAAAACTTTTCTATTTCATAAAGCATTAATTCTCAAAATAGTTCCCTTCACAATTTTTACTTTTTTACTGTTTAATTTATTTGTACTATTTTTGTTTATTCAGTATACATTATATATGGTACCACGTGTTTGATAATTTGATACTTGGCTTTTACGCTTTCACGCCACAACTTTGGGTAGGGGCCTTTTATTTTATACTATCTCAAGTGGCACTTTATATTATGACAATGAAGAGTAACATTTTACTCTCCTCTAATTATAATCACTTAGGCTAAATCGTGTCGGATGGCGCCCCATGCCACCTAGGCATGATGGTGCCTCACACGAAGTAAAGGGGGGCACTATCGTTCATCTCGCCAGAAGGTTGGCAAGCGCCAACACTTGAAATGTGTGTGATTTTGAGGTTTTAGATCGTTGACAACGGTAAAAAAGTAAAAAAGAAAATCATTTCTTTTATTTATATACAGAAATCTTTCAACCAAATCACATTCACCCTAATCATAACTCACAAAACATTCTAAACATTCAAACTCTTTAATTATCTCTATTACTTTCTAAAAAAGAGTCTTCACGCTCGTCATCCGACTCATCTCGTGAAAATGCGGGAGTGTTTAACGACTTGATTATCTAAGCCGCTAAGGAGGCGGTTCAACTTTTAAGATTTAAGAGACGAAGCGGAATCGTCCGAGCCACGTACAAGACAAGGGCCCCTTTAACGAGATCGGTTGGGTGCTCATCAACGTTTGGTAGATGATTATTTTGCTCAAAACCCTTTGTACGACGACGCACTATTCCGACGTCCTTTTCGCGTGAGTTGCCGACTTTTTTTGAGAATTTTGGGTGATTTAGAATGCAAGTACACATTCTTAAACAACGAGAAGATGCAAGACGTAAACTTGGATTCTCTACTTTGTAAAAATGCACCGCCGCAATTCGTCAACTGGCGTATGACAAGTCAACGAATGCATGGGACGAGTATCTATGAATGTTAGAAAGAATATGCGGGAGAAAGTCATATAAATTATGTATGAAGGTATCATTTTTAATATTATATTTATTATTATTGTATACATATATATTATTAGGTGTTATTAACCTCTACGTAGGGCCGGCTCTTTGGCCGGTGTAACAACTCGTAAATTCGTTGTTATCTTTTTCCTTTTATTTCTGTTGTATCTTTCATTGTAATTCCGGGATTAGATTAATGAAATGGATTATGTTTGTTAATTATATTTTGTCACAACTATATCGCATCTAATCGCTAATTCAACGCAATCAAAAGTAGTTATGCTACTTTAAAAGCCGAGTGTGTTATTGTTTAATAAACACTTGTGCCATCGCATCGCTTATCTCATCGCAACGCAAAACGCAACTAATTATGTTTTATATGTGTTATGTTTGTTTATGTTAATGGTTTATTATCGCTAAAACGCTCGCACGCTCACGTACCTCGCTCTCGCTCAATTCAATAGTAATATAACGCTTAACACTTCGCTAAAACGCATAATATAACTATCTAATACGAACCGAATCGCCAAACGAACACCTAATGCGAAATAAACGAACAAAACTTAGCCAATAGGCCAAGTTCGGCCGAACTTTGTAACACCAAGTTCGCCCGAACTTGTTCAGGCCATCAAAACTCCAAATCCTCAACAAGTTTGCTCGAACTTAACCCTTTCAAGCAGAACTGGTCAAGTTCGCCCGAACTTGTGCCAAGTTCGCTTGAAAGGAGGTCAAGTTCGGCCGAACTTGATCCCAATCAGCCCATTCTACACCTCACCTATAAATACTCAGCTCATGTCCTCATTTGAACTTACTGCAAGTTCGCCCAAAACCTCCCGCAACCGAAAACCCTTGATTTCCAAGTAAGAATCAACCCGTTTTCAAGCAACAACAACGTTTTACAACGATTTTGCACAAGGTTTTACCTTCGATTTCATCAAAGCTCTTCTGTTTACGAAAATCTTCATCTTTTTTTTTATAAAACAGAAGTTTTCACTTAGATCTAAGTAAAACTTTTTAAACATCGATTTTTACACAATGTTCAAACTAAATGATGTATGTGTCGTTCACTTTGAAGTGGAACGAGGCGTTGTCAAGCAAGATCTCAGATCCGGAAGCACAAGGACGAAATCATCACTTTGCACAAACTAGACTAACCCCTTCGAACCTTCAAGTTCGCCTGGATTAGTCCGAGTTTCTGTAAAATGACTAAAACTCGCTCCAAAAGACCTCTCCAGCAGGTTAGAGGGATGGACACTCGATTTCCTCAGAAAACGACGCGAAAACGCGCAAATTGGTGACCAAAACAGTCAAGTTCGCTCGGAAAAAATCAAGTTCGCTCGAACTTGTCACCAGATGGGTGACCAAGTTCGCCCGAACTTGATCAACATTTGTCAGAAAGCACACAAGTTCGCTTGAACTTGTACTGATTCCAAGGAATCGGGAAAGGTTCGCCCGAACTTTTATTATACCTCAACAAACAGGGCAAGTTCGCCCGAACTTGTCCAGTTCTCAGGAAACCAGACAAGTTCGCCCAAACTTGTGCCTCCAGTAAGCCCAAACAGTCAAGTTCACCCGAACTTGTACCAATTCCAAGTAATTGGTACAACTTCGTCCGAACTTGCCTACTGTTCCTTCAAACCGTTAACCTTTTCAGCATTTCGGAAGACTGATGCACTTCTGTTCGCTTACATGCTGAACCGGCGCACTCCTTAACTTACTTCAGATCCTGTATCACTCAACTTTCCTTTACGCTTAAACGCACTTTTGGGTGTCACATATGTTCTATATCAAATCACATCACACAACTCAAACGCTTATTCGCAATCCGCTATACATGACTATACATGAAATCTGTTGAATTGTATGTGTTACTTGATTGCTAGTACGCCACCCTTAACATGATAGCTAGCTAGAGGTTGACCCGCCACCCGGAGGCCCGGGGTTGTTAAGGCTCGCATTTTTCATTTCGCATTTATTTTTCAATTTAGGATGTGGACACTTATTCGCATGCCTCGATCAATCACGGTTTGTTGGTTTACTTGAATCTAGTAGATACATAGTTCACAACTTTTACTTATGTCATGCAGTGTATGCTAAACGCTTTTATATATATATTGTACGCAAACCTGTACGCTCACCTTTCTTTATTGTATTGACGTTTTATTTTAACATATGTGGCAGGTTGAGGATATTTGCTATTGCTGCTTTGGTTTAGGATTACCTTTAGAACTCATGTAATAAATCTAGGGAAGATCGGATTAGATTTATGTTTAAGAGATTGCTTTGATTATGTAATAATTATTTGAGGATTATATGTGTTTGATAGTATGGGATGTTGGATGTTAAATATTGTCACTTAAATAGTTGTTATGGAATCTCTTGAACCATCTGATTCGCCTAGTGCCACGCCCCGATGTTTCCGCCATCGGTTGGGGTGTGACAGATTGGTATCAGAGCCATAACTGTAGGGAAAATTAGGTAGAACTGCCATGTTTGACCTAGTCTATAGTTAGGATACCAAAAACAGACTATGCATCGATTGAACGCCAAAACTAATAAGAACAGACAAGTTTGCCTGAAGTTGGGGAAAGATCGCCCGAACTTGACCAAGTTCGCCCGAACTGGCCAAGTTCGCCCGAACTTGACCAAGTTCGCCCGAACTTGACCAAGTTCGCCCGAAGTTGTCTGTCCCCTCTCAAACCCCTAAACTAAGTTCGCTTGAGGATCAAGTTCGCCCAAAGTTGGGTAACTTCGCTTGAACTTGATCAAATATCTTCGAAACGGACTTTTAAACTACGTATTCTTTTCCTAAAGCTACCACAATACACGTGAAGAACGCTCGTATCACACAAAACGAGTGATCAAGTCGACAATAGGTGCAAAAACCAAGAACTCTCGATAAGGTCATTCACTCCACGCAATCTCTCGCACGAGATATCTTCGTTGAGTTAGGAGTGATATCCAAACCTCGACAAGAATCTCCATTTCTATCTAGTGGAACTCCCGATTTGATCGGTGAGCATAACCACAACTAGGAATGAAGTTGTTAAGTTAGGGGTGAAACCCGCATCTTAATAACTAATTCCACTCCTCGATTTTCAATCTCACCAAAGTCTCGATTACTTCAATGACTCGGAACACGACGTAAATGGAAGGATAAATGCCGTTAACCGTTGTACGGCGAGAGCATTTGTCTATTAGGTCAAATTGTGTGTCCGAACTCAGAGAGTCTTCGAATCACTTTGGGTAGTCGTTGTCTCAAAACCCATGACGCTCCCAATTGATTTAAGCCTGCAATCGTCGATTTTACGCATCATCGAGTTTACTTATTATTTATGAGTTTAACTTTATGGATTTTACGCTTATTCAATTTCTTGCTTCATCGATTTCTCAATTTATCGCTTTTACGCTCTACCGATATACGCACAACTCGCACAGCTCTCGAAATCTAAAACGCTAATTAATTCACCAACCAAACTAAGACGCTCAACTCTCCTATGCGAATGTCCTCATACGCAGCTTTACTCGCTATTTACGCTATTATATCGCATCTCATACGCGCTACATATGATTTAGTTTGAAGATGAATACGTGCAAAATATGTGATTATGTGCCTAAGTGATTATATGTCTATGTGCTTATGTGCTTACGTGCTTTTGTGGATACGTGTCCATGTGTTTCGTGCCTTAATTGAATATAATAATAATAATAAATAATAATAATAATAATAATAATAATAATAATAATAATAATAATAATAATAATAATAATAATAATAATAATAATAATAAGTAAACTTTTGAACATAAACCTATTATAGGCAAATCTCATCCAACCAAATCCTTTGTGTAGATCTTCCATGGGATCTCACACGCGGAGGAACATCCAGCGCAACAACGCTGATAAACGCATCGCTTCGCTGGTAGCCAAGTAAATTGCTAAAGTCATTCCTCAGATCGTCAGCGAGATTCAGGCTGCCAGCAGCAACACGTCAGTGGATTCAAAAGCCGATGCACCCAAGTCCTCTTTCAGCTTAAAGCAATTCAAAGCATGTGGACCTCTCACTTTCACCGGCACTGAAGGACCGAGTGCTATGTTCCACTGGTTCGATTCTATCGAGGTTACCTTCCGCCAAAGCGGATGTCCCGAAGCTCTGTACACTATCAACGCTACCGGCATGTTCCAACCGAGGGCTCTTGATTGGTGGACAGCGGAGCGCAACAAACGCGGGGCTGACGAAACTTACGGACTCACTTGGGAGGAACTCGAGGAAATCATGGTGAAAGAGTTCTGTCCTCCACATGAAGTTCAAAAGCTGTAGAATGAGTTCTGGGATATCAAGCAAGACGGTCCCGACAACGCAGTCCTCACAGCCCGATTCAAGCAGTTGAGTATTATCTGTCCTAGTCAGGTGGACACTACGGAGAAAGCAATCAAGAAATACCTCCGTGCTCTACTAGACTGCGTTGCTGATTTTGTTCAAGCAGCACGTCCTCTCACCATTGAGGAAACTTATCAGCTCGCCGCAGAGATCAACGACAAAAGGGTTCAGGCTGGGTACTTCAAGAACCACAGCAAAGTCGCGAACCAAGCTATCACTGAGCCGAGTGCTCCTACCGATCAGTCTCATGAATCAAAGTCCATACGCCGAGGTCGCAAGAGAGAACCCGAGCAAGAACTGTGCATCTATTGCACCACCGAACCCTCAGCCGCTTGAGTCTGCCGCACCAAACGCACCTCCGACAAAGCGTGCGTATACTGGTCCTCATCCATTGTGCTCGAAATGCACTTATCACCTTGTGGTTGGAGGCAATTTCCGTTTCTGTACCAACTGCAACATTTACAGCCACTTTACCGTCAGCTGCCGTTCAGGTCCCCGTCAGCCAGCTCCTCAAGCACCCGAAGCACCAGCTCCACCTCGTACTCCTCAGGCTAATCAGCAGCAGTTCCAGCCACAAGCACCAGCCCCAAAGGCACGTGCTTGCTACAGTTGTGGTGATCCAAACCACTTCAGCAATGTCTGCCCAAACAGGGCCGTGAAACAAGAGCCTCAGCAGCAGCCACCGCAGCAGCAGCAACCACAGGCTGCGCGTGGAAGAGCCTTCAATCTCAATCATCGCCAGGCCCAGAACGACAACAATGTTGTCAATGGTACGTTCCTTCTTAATGGTGTTTATGCTTCATGTTTGTTTGATACTGGTGCCGATAATTGTTTTGTATCGTTAGAATTCGAAAAGGTTTTAAAATGTAAACGTGCTAAACTCCCAAAGACTTTCGATGTGGAAGTCGCCACCGGAAGAACCGTTACTGTTAACTCTGTCCTACGTGGTTGTACTCTCGATCTTAACAACCACATCTTCTTGATCAATCTCATACCTATGCAATTAGGTAGCTTCGATATCATAGTAAGCATGGATTTTCTTCGTGAAAATCATGCTGAAGTTGTTTGCTTCGATAAAATGATTCGTTTTCCTCTCCCTAACGGTGATCAGCTACATGTCTATGGCGAGATTCCCTCAAAGAAATTGATTCTTATGTCATGTACTCAAGCGAGCAAGCATTTGCGAAAGCAATGTGTTGCCTTCCTAGCTCATATTGTGAATCCGGAGAAAGAAAAGAAAACCTGGAAAGATGTACCTGTTGTTTGTAAATTTCCTAAAGTTTTTCCCAATGATTTACGCGGTTTACCCCCTACTCGTGATGTTGAATTCTCTATCGATTTAATTCTCGGTGCTACCCCCGTTGCTAAAGCTCCCTATCGCCTTGCACCATCCGAAATGCGCGAGCTATCTAGCCAACTTCAAGAGCTTCTTGATAAAGGCTTCATACGCCCGAGCACTTCACCTTGGGGCGCACCCGTTCTTTTTGTGAAAAAGAAAGATGGAACGTTCGGAATGTGCATCGATTATCGTGAACTTAACAAACTCACGATAAAGAACCACTACCCTCTCCCTCAAATCGACGACTTGGTCGATTAGCTTCAAGGTGCTACTTGTTTTTCTAAGATCGATCTACCTTCTGGTTATCATCAATTACGCGTGTTGGAAGAAGATATTCCGAAAACCGCCTTTCGTACTCGTTATGGCCATTTCGAATTCGTGGTCATGCCTTTTGGTCTCACAAATGCACCCGCGATCTTCATGGATTTGATGAACCGTGTGTGTAAGGCCTTCTTAGATCATTTCGTCATTGTGTTTATCGATGACATCCTTATCTACTCGAAGTCGAGAGACGAACACGCGCGCCATCTCCGTTTAGTCCTCGAACTTCTCCAAGGTAATCGCTTTATGCTAAGTTCTCAAAATGTGAATTTGGGCTCGAAGAAGTCCGGCCACATCGTTAATAGTTAAGGAATTCACGTCGACCCTACAAAGATTGAAGCTGTCATGAGTTGGATTACGCCGAAGAATGCATCTAAAATCCGTTCCTTTCTTGGATTGGTGGGTTACTACCGTCGATTCATCGCCGACTTTTCGAAAATCTTCGTTCCTTCTACCGCCTTAACTCATAAGGACAAACCTTTTGTTTGGGATTCCAAATAAGATGAAGCCTTTCAAACTCTCAATCGTATGCTATGTAACACTCCTGTACTCGCTCTACCCGACGGAAACGATGAATTTGTTGTTTATTGTGATGCCTCTAATCTTGGTCTTGGTTGTGTTCTTATGCAACGAGACAAGGTAATCACGTATGCATCTCGACAACTCAAGATCCTCGAGAAGAACTACACAACCCATGATCTCGAACTCGGTGCAATTGTTTTTGTATTGAAGATATGGCAACACTACCTTTTACGTTACTAAGTGTACGGTCTTCACCGACCATAAGAGCTTACAACATATCTTTAATCAAAAGGAACTGAACATGCGCCAACGCAGATGGGTTGAACTTCTCAACGATTACAATTCTGAGATACGCTACCATCCTGGCAAAGCAAACGTCGTAGTCGATGCTCTCAGTCGACGAAGCTATGTGTATAGTGTTCGTGACTCTCAAGCTTTGAATGATCTCGAAATTTTGATTCGCTCCGCCCAGTTTGCTTGTTTTAACGAGAATACCCTGCAAGAAGAAATGAATTGTGGTGCCGAAACTCAGCTCGTAGTTAAACCCAACGGCATTATTATTATGTTGATCGTATTTGGATTCCTATCCGTGACAATCTCTGAGGGTTGCTAATGACCGAAGCTCATAAATCTCGATACTCCATTCATCCCGGAGCCCACAAAATGTTCCAGGACCTTTGTCCTAAGTATTGGTGGCCGGGCATGAAAAAGGATATCGTCGTTTAGGTCTCCAAGTGCTTAACCTGCTCGAAGGTTAAGGCTAAACATCGAAGGCCCTCTAGTTTGCTCGAACAACCTGAAATCTCGATGTGGAAATGGGATAGCATAGCCATGGACTTCGTTACGAAACTCCCACGCACCTCCTCCGGTCACAATAGCATTTGGTTATCGTTGATCGTCTTACTAAATCAGCTCACTTTATTGCCATATGAGAAGACTTTAAGGTAGAACGATTAGCACGAATCTATACCGACGAAGTCATGTGTCGACACGGGACGCCTGGTGACATTATCTCTGACCATGATGGTCGCTTTACTTCATGTCTCTGAGAGACTTTTCAATCCGCTCTCGGTACTACGCTTAATCTCAGTACCGCTTTTCACCCGCAAACCGACGGTCAGACTGAGCGCACGATCCGCACACTCGAAGACATGCTTCGTGCATGCATCATAGATTTTGGTGGTAATTGGGATACAGATTTACCTTTAATAGAATTCTCGTACAATAATAGTTATCATACCAGCATCCAAATGGCTCCTTTCGAGGCATTGTATGGAAGAAAATGTCGTTCGCCTATTGCATGGCACGAGATCAGAGAAGCACAAATCACCGGCCCTGAGCTAATTCAAGAAACGACAGATAAGATCCTTCAGATCAGAGACAATCTCTTGAAAGCTCGGAGTCTCCAAAAGAGTTATGCCGATAAACGCCGCAAGCCCCTACAGTTCGAAGTGGGAGATCACGTTCTCTTAAAGGTTGCACCTTGGAAAGGAGTGATCCGCTTTGGAAAGAAGGGAAAGCTAGTGCCACGATACGTGGGTCCCTTCAAGATTCTGGAAAGAATTGGCAAAGTGGCCTATCGACTCAAACTACCGGCAGAACTTAACAACGTACATCCGACTTTCCACGTCTCAAACCTCAAGAAATGCCTAGCTGAAGAAAATCTCCATGTTCCCCTCGAGGACTTGCAAATAAACGAGACTCTTCACTTTGTGGAAGCCAGTAGAAATCATGGACCGAAAGACCAAGAAACTTTGACGCTCTCGCATTCCTATTGTGAAAGTCCGATGGAAAGGCAAACGCGGTGCCGAATTCACTTGGGAATTGGAAAGTGATATGAAAGCTAAATATCCACATCTCTTTGTTACAGCCACTACTTAAATTTCAGGAAGAAATTTCCTAAAGTAGGGGAGACTGTAATTCCAGGATTTGATTAATGAAATGGGTTATGTTTGTTAATTATATTTTGTCACAACTATATCGCATATAATCGCTAATTCAACGCAATCACAAGGTTATGCTACTTTAAAAGCCAAGTGTGTTATTGTTTAATAAACACTTGTGCCATCGCATCGCAAAACGCAGCTAATTATGTTTAATATGTGTTATGTTTGTTTATGTTAATGGTTTATTATCGCTAAAACACTCGCACGCTCATGTACCTCGCTCTCTCTCAATTCAATAGTAATATAACGCTTAACACTTCGCTAAAATGCATAATATAACTATCTAATACGAACCGAATTTCCAAACGAACACCTAACGTGAAATAAACGAACAAAACTTAGCCAATAGGCCAAGTTCGGCCGAACTTGGTAACACCAAGTTCGCCCGAACTTGTTCAGGCCATCAAAACTCCAAATCCTCAACAAGTTCGCTCGAACTTAAACCTTTCAAGCAGAACTGGTCAAGTTCGCCCGAACTTGTGCTAAGTTCGCTTGAAAGGAGGTCAAGTTCGGCCGAACTTGATCCCAATCAGCCCATTCTTCACCTCACCTGTAAATACTCAGCTCCTGTCCTCATTTGAACTTGCTGCAGGTTCGCCCGAAACCTCCCGAAACCGAAAACCCTTGACTTCCAAGTAAGAATTAACCCGTTTTCAAGCAACAACAACATTTTACAACGATTTTGCACAAGGTTTTACCTTCGATTTCAACAAAGCTCTTCTGTTTACGAAAATCTCCATATTTTTTCTATAAAACTTCTGTTTTTCACTTAGATCTATACTTAGATCTAAGTAAAACCTTTTAAACATTGATTTTTACACAATATTCGGACTAAATGACGTATGTTTCATTCACTTTGAAGTGGAACGAGACGTTGTCAAGCAGGATCACAGATCCAGAAGCACAAGGACGAAATCGTCACTTTGCACAAACTGGACTAACCGGTTCGAACCTTCAAGTTCGCCCGGATTAGTCCGAGTTTCTGTAAAATGGCTAAAACTCGCTCCAAAAGACCTCTCCAGCCTAGTTTTTTACTCAGTAGCTTAAGGTTGAAGGGATGGACACTCGATTTCCTCAGCAAACGACGCGAAAACGCGCGAATTGGTGACCAAAACACTCAAGTTCGCTCGGAAAACATCAAGTTTGCTCGAACTTGTCACCAAATTGGTGACCAAGTTCGCTCGAACTTGATCAATTTGTCAGAAAGCACACAAGTTCGCCCGAACTTGTACTGATTTCAAGTAGTCAGGACAAGTTCGCCCGAACTTGTATCATACCTCAACAAACAGGGCAAGTTCGCCCGAACTTTTCCTGTTCTCAGGAAACCAGACAAGTTCCCCCGAACTTGTGCCTCCAGTAAGCCCAAACAGTCAAGTTCGCTCGAACTTGTACCAATTCCAAGGAATTGGTACAACTTCGCCCGAACTTGCCTACCGTTCCTTCAAAACGTTAACCGTTTCAGCATTTCGGAAGACTGATGCATTCTGTTCACTTACAGGCTGAACCGGCGCATTCCTCAACTTACTTCAGATCTCGTATCACTCTCTAATCGCACCGAGAGTGTATATACTTGAACCCCTTTACGCTTAAACGCACTTTTGGGTGTCACATATGTTCTATATAAAAACACATCACACAACTCAAACGCTTATTCGCAATCCGCTATACATGACTATACGTGAAATTTGCTGAATTGTATGTGTTACTTGATTGCTAGTACGCCACCCTTAACATGAAGCTAGCTAGAGGTTCACCTGCCACCCGGAGGCCCTAGGTTGTTAAGGCTCGCATTTTTCATTTCGCATTTATTTTTCTCTTTAGGATGTGGACACTTGTTCGCATGCCTTGATCAATCGCGGTTTGTTGGTTTACTTGAATCTAGTAGATAGATAGTTCACAACTCTTACTTATGTCATGCGGTGTATGCTAAACGCTTTTATATCTATATTGCAAGCAAACCTTTATGCTCACATTTACTTAATTGTATTGACGTTTTATTTTAACATATGTGGCAGGTTGAGGATATTTGCTATTGCTGCTTTGGTTTAGGATTACCTTTAGAACTCATGTAATAAATCTAGGGAAGATCATATTGGATTTATGTTTAAGAGATTGCTTTGGTTATGTAATAATTATTTGAGGATAATATGTGTTTGATAGTATGGGATGTTGGACGTTAAATATTGTCACTTAAATAGTTGTTATGGAATCTCTTAAACCATCTGATTCGCCTAGTGCCACGCCCCGATGTTTCCGCCATCGTTGGGGTGTGACAGCCGGCTAACCCGTGCCGTCGCTCGAGGCCCAAATTTTCAAAGGGCCCGCAAGGTTTTTATAAGCTTTTATATACATACTAAATTATCTATTTAATATATTCATCCATTTATTATGGAAAAAAAATGTTGATGGTGGAGTGGAAAAACCATCTCAAGATAATATAATGGTCTCAAGTTCAAGTCTTGCTCTGCCATGAAGCTTATATTTTTATAATTCATTTCCCTTTAACCATATTTTTTGCCCAATTTTTTTGTTGCCCAAGGCCTAAACTTTTTTGAAAGTTCTCAGGGACGACTCTGCATCTACGGAAGGTGATACTTGAGGAATCTAACGACACTCGACATCCGATTTTTATATGAAGCTCGTCAACGAATACACGGGTTTCCCGGGATGACAGGTAGCCTAGAATGTACGCATTGGTCGTTGGCTTGTTTTCCAGCTACTTAGAAAAGGCAACACCATCGAGGTGACTACGATGGTCCAATCCTAATACAAGCAGTCGCATCTCAACCTATGGATTTGGCATGCATTCTTTAGGACTGGTGAAAAAATGATATCCAAGTTTTACAACCATCAAATCTGTTCGATGATGTCGTAGACGGGGTTGCACCAGATTCATCATTTTATGCATAAGATGTGGAGTACAAATATGGGTACTATTTTACCGATGGTATTTATCCGGATTGGACTGCATTAGTGAGAATTCGTTTGTGTCCAACGGTTGTCTTACAAGAAGAAACATGAGTCGGCAAGAAAAAAATGTAGAACGAGTGTTCCGAGTGTTAAAGAAATGATGGACTATTACTACCTAACCCTCATATATTTGTGAAAAGCAAAAAAATGAAAAGCGTGATGTATACGTATATTGTCTTGCATAACATGATTTTGGAGGACACATGCAAAGTCTACAATTCAAAACCAAAAGTCGGGATTAGCCACTCCACATTACAAGTTAATATTTTTAGGGTCGGTAATGGGTAAATTTAATACTTGGAATAAATTTTGAAAATAATTTATAGTATAGCACAATAAAAGTTATATATGTATTATATATAAAAATAATAAATAATAAAGTATATTTTTTTCGAATTTCGAATCGATTTTAAAATTATAAATTCGTATTTGATACGTATTCGCTTTACTTGACTCGAATTCGAATTCTTATAATCAAAACGAATTCTTGATAATCGAATTTCGAACTTTTCGAATTCGAAATGAATTCTGAACAATATTACAAGAAGAAACATGAGTCGGCAAGAAAAATGTAGAACGAGCGTCTAGAGTGTTAAAGAAATGATGGACTATCGATACCCAACCCTCGTATATTCGTGAAAAGCAAAAAATGAGAAGCAGGATGTATACGTGTATTATCTTGCATAACGTGATTTTGGAGGACACATGCAAAGCCTTATGTGCCAACTTAGACGACACCTGCGAATCGATGAACCAACAACTAAGCTATAGGGGTATTCATCGAATCGAATATCGAATTTTCGAATTATTCGAATAATTTTTATTTCCCCTTGAATTTGAAATCGTATTCGAATAAAAAACCCAATTTTATTCAATTCGTATTCGATTAAAAATCCAAATTCGAATTCGAATAAATTCGATTTGATTCGTATTCTTTTAAAACATGCAAAAAATTATTAAAATGAAACATAAATTTTAAAGTAGTCATAAAGCACGATGTCACATTAAAAAGTGCCAAATAAAGTACCATAATTCTACAATTCAAAATGAAAAGTCGGGAATAACCACTACACATTACAAGTTAATATTTTTAGGATTAGAAATCTATTTATAGATTTGATACTTAGGTTTTAGTTATGGGCCATGTAGTGGGTTTGGTAATGGGTAAATTTAATACTTGGAATAAATTTTGAAAATAATTTATAGTATAGCACAATAAAAGCTATATATGTATTATATACAAAAATAATAAATAAAAATGTATAAATCTTTTTCGAATTTCGAATCAAATTGAAATTGAAATTATAAATTCGTATTTGATTTACTTGGCTCGATTTGAATCGAATTTGAATTCGAATTCTTATAATCGAAACGAAATATCGATAATCGAATCGAATTTAATCGAATCAAATTTAATCGAATCGAATTTCAAATTTTCCGAATTCGAAACCAATTCTGAACAGTATTATAAGAAGAAACATGAGTCGGCAAGAAAAAATGTAGTACGGACGTTTGGAGTGTTAAAGAAACGATGGACTGTCAATACCCAACCCTCATATATTCGTGAAAAGCAAAAAATGAGAAGCATGATGTATACGTGTATCATCTTGCATAACATGATTTTGGAGGACACATGCAAAGCCTTATGTGCCGGCTTCGACGACACCTGCCAATCGACGAACCAACTACTAAGCTATGCCCATAAAGACGCTATTCGAATAAAGAAGCGTCACACGGAAACATACTTGAACCTTTGAGCGGATTTGGTTGAACATCTATGGAGTAACCTTGACGGCGACATGAAGACGAAGATGAGTAGAAATAATTTTTTTTTAATTTGCTTAATTGCAGTTTGCATTGTTTGAATTTTAATATTTGTATGTACAGTTTATATGGTGGTTAATATTAATAAAAATTTAAATTAAAAAAATAATTGAGTAATGATAACAAAAGCTCTATCCTACTGCGGACCAGTTAACAATGAAACCCCCGTATACAGTCAGTGATGATGTGTCGTCATTGTGAAATGATAAAGCATCATATAGCCCTACAAGAACTTTTTATAATATAAAAAAATCTTATCTAAAAATTTGATGGAAGAACTATCAATGCTTTTATATTAGTTTTTTCTACTTTTATTTAATATTGGTAATTTTAGTTTTTTCTACTTTTATTTAATATTGATAATTTTATATGCTATCTATATTTATTACTATCTTAGTATTTTTCCTTTTTTATTATTTTGATGCTTATAATTACTTTAGGATATAAATTATTTTAATGCTTATAATTAATTTAGGATATGAATTTTGTTCAACGCTAAAACACACTTTACATACTCGTCTAGTTTCTTTTTCAAGAGAAAGTAGACACGTAATTTAATTAGTACTATACTTGATTGTAAAAGAAAGTAGACACATAATTTAATTAGTATTATACTACTAGATTGTAAAATCCAAGTTTTGTAATATATAAAACTTTGAACCTAGATGTACAATTCCTTTCCAGTTTAAATTAAATTAATTTAAACTATCTAATAATGGTAACTAGGGTATTTCTTCGCGCTTTGTGGCGGTACTTTACCGCTAGTATTTAGTGGGCATTGGTTCGATTTATTACAGTACATATATGATACATCCACTTGGTACAGAAATCCCTCGACTGAAAATAATAAAAACAAACATGGGTACCAACACCGATGATCGAACGCTAACAGTCGGCTCAGATCGTCACGGTACTGGTACCAATATTCACTTATCGCAACAGACAGAGTTGCATAAATGAAATATCATTGAAACTGAAAACCATAAAAGTTAATACAGGTATTGGTATCAATGTTGTTCGGCACTGTAGCAATATCATTGTAATTACTTTATTACTTTGGTGAATCGGTTGCTTTATTCTTGTCTGAAAACATTAAATAATATCATAGTGATATACATCTCATATTATATAATATAAAAAAGTATGAGTTGAAAGGAAACTAATATTAAAATAATTACTGTTCATGACAAGTCTGTATTCAATGGTAACTAGTAAATCTCCACGCGCGATGCGGCGGGTCCAAATGTAAAGTAACTCGTATTTATGCAGTAAAGGTTTGAACCATTTCTAAACAAAAGTTAGCTCAAAACGTAGATAAACTGAACACGTACATAAAAATAAGCACGGAAACATATTATACATGGGTCGACCTTTTTGCGAAAGAATTTACGTCGAACACCAACCTGATCTTATCCCGATACGTACATAAAAATAAGTAAAAAATTAGGTTTTTTTAAGTTAAAAATGGTACCGCGCGTTGCGGAGGGACCGAAATGTGAAGTAAGCCGAATTTATAAAGTCTAATAAAAATATATTATCTTTAACCCGAGTCGTATTAAAACTAAGTTTATGTCAAAACGTAGATTAACCAAAAACTTACCAAAAAAAGCGAAAAAAACATATTATACTGACCTACCCATTTTCAAAGAAACGTATCAACTTGAATTTATACCGACTGTACATAAATGTAAACACATAAAAAATAATTATAAAGTGTTAGATCGTCTCCACGTAAGCACGGGAACCTAAATTGTATCTAATGTCCATAATGGCGGAAACAATATGACATGATTACCTAATAGACAAGATTTACTATTTAAACGTTGTTTTATTGATCAATAAAGTTCAATACATTCAATTCCTGATCCGGCAGAGCTACGCCGTCTATGTGCCAAAATAGCAAAAGTTACAAATGAAATCACCAAGGCACCTATATATAGTGTTGCAAGTTCGCTGGGGAATGATCAAGTTCGGGTGAACTTGACTTGATCAAGTTTGGCCGAACTTGATCTCACATATACAATCCGGGCGAACTTGTATACTAATTACATAAACAACCCTCTATTTCAAGTCTAATCTAGCCAAATCTATACAGACTCAATCCAAGACTAAGACATAGACATAATGCACTAACAGACTCCCCCTTGGATATCGTCTTCGTCTTGATCAGTCTTCACAGCTCTACTTTTGTCTGACTCTTCCAAAAAAGTTCTTGTATGGCTTTTTACGTCTTTCGAGCTTTGGATCTGGCGTCTGATCAGTAGGTGTCACTTTAATCATAAATTGAAACCTTCTAAGTCTCGCCTCCCTACCCATTTCATGTATACATTCAATGCGTGCTTCTTCCTTCAAAAATTCTTCACGTTCAAGCTCTCTCCAACTCGATTTCCACATTCTACTAGAATTAACCTCGTGTGCATAGCAGACATTCACAACTCTCTGCTATTGCATCGCTTGCTCCTTTTCACGTTCTTCGAAACAAATCTTGCTAAAGAATAAACACTTGATATCTTCCTTTGAGCAGTTTACTAGCCACATCGGGTCTAGTATTCTAATCGTTCTCCACAAACCTCTCAAACTTTTAGCCCCAAACATTTCAACCCTTTCCTGAGCGATATCCAAATGATCTTCAAATCTAAGAACAATCACTGCTTCACAAGTATTAGGATCAACCTGCCACCACTTAAACAATGGATAGAAATTATATTCGATTGGCATTAGGGGCATATTCCTCATCGCTCGTGGACGCTTCATTATCAACGTGATGTCTTTTATCCAAGTTTTCTTATCTGTTTTGATTCTGCGCTTGGGAATGAATAGCTTCCAATATCTAAAACCTTTCGTCGCTTCGAACTTGATCATCTTCCACAATAACTGATCAATAAACTTCATGTGGTATGTAACATTTCTTGTTTGTACCAGCCCCTCAACATCCCAATATGGAAGTGTCTTGAAATCTGCCAGATATCTGAAGTATTGAACTCCAAATTCCCTTTTGATGGCGTACACGTTCAACTCTTTGAACCACCCCAACTAAGTATATCTCCCAGTGACACATCTTTATCTCTGGTAAAGAATGCTAATGGACGTCGAAACTTTCGTTCACGTGGCATTTCGTTAAACCAGGGCTTCTTCGCTTGCACAATATCCTCTTTTGTCATCGGTTTAGTGATTTTCCCTTCGCGTACAGACTCCTCAATCTTTTCTTTCAACGTGTCTTCATTTAGTTGTTCATACATCTCTTTGAAAGTTGGAAAACTATCAGTGTTATGCCCTGTGTACTGCTCAGCTTCATCTTTTTCATCATCAAAAGACCAATCCTCAACAATAACCCTGTTGTATTCATCAGCATCATATCTACGTTTGTAATGATACTCGTTCAGCTCAAACGTATTCACATTCAGAACTTGCTCTTCGAAATCAAAATCAAATGATTCAGCATCAACATCAATCAATTTCGCCAAATCTTCTTTTGAATAGTTATGCGCATATTCGTCTTCCTCAACATTATGTTCGAGCATCAAGATCAAAGGCTTTATAGGAACCGCAGCAACAGGCATAGCAGTAGTAATAGCATCAGACATATCAACATCATCTTTCTGCTCTGCATCCCCTGTTTGCTCCCCCTGAGTTTGATCTTCCATCATATTCGATTCATCATTTAACAACGAAGTGAAATCAAACTCATCATTCAGTTTAGCATCAACTATTTTCAGACCAACTCCTCCTTGATCATCATCATTACCACCATCATCAATGTCGGAGTCGTCTTTAGTATCGTCTGCATGTTCATCGTCATCTTTATCTTCAGCTTCTTCATCGTCTTTGTTTTCAGTTTCAGTTTCTGGCACAATAGTAGACTCAGAAGCTTTTGCAGAATCAGTTATCGGCTCAGTAATCTCGGGCATACTTTCAATCACATTCTTTCCTTTGCCCTGTTCATCCAGATCTTTATCAGCTTTTTCTTTGGCTTCCTGTTGATCGATACGAGCATATTCTGCATCAAAGTCAATACCAAGACTATTCGTCAAAAGTTTCTGCAGTCTGGAGAATCTTCGATCATTCAACTCTTTTTCCGATTGTAATTCAGCTAACTCTTTCATTAATCTTTAATTCGCATCCTGCAAGCTTTCAATTAGGGCCTTTAGATACCCTCGATCACCTTCTATAAATTTGACTTTGTCAGACAACGTTTCTTTCTCCACCTCACTTTGTTTCACAAGCTTCTCTAAGCCAACCTTCTCTAATTCATTCTTCGCTACTTTATCTTCCAAAATCTTTACACTCTTTTCAAGAACATCAATATCTGATTCTGGAAATAAATCATTTAAATCCTGAAGATCTATCGGCTCATTAGGAATATCACCAAATAACTTCGATTTTGGAGTAACTTTTGGCGTACACTTCAGCGTGCTTTTCGGTGTAGACGCTTTAGGCGTTGAACTTTCAGGTTGAGTGTCACACCTCGACCCACAGCGGAAAAGGTGATCGGGGCATGATTGGGTTTTCATCAAAGCTCATGACATTTATTATAATGTTTCATATTTATTATTACAATTTAAAGGAGATCATACAATCAAATCATACAAATATAACATGTTCTATACATCTTTCTAAACTTCATTATTTTTCTTCTAAGGCACTTTCCTATGTGTTCGTTGCTTCATCCTGTCCACCTGTATCATATGTAAAAATGGTTTTTGGATCAACAAAAGTTGGCGAGTGAACCTTGTTAGGAAAATGTCACACCCCGACCCGTAGCGGAAAAGGTGATCGGGGCATGATTGGGTTTTCATCAAAGCTCATGACATTTATTATAATGTTTCATATTTATTATTACAATTTAAATAAGATCATACAATCATAATTACAACATGTTCTACACATCTTTCTAGACTTCATTATTTTCTTCTAAGGCATTTCCTATGTTTTCCTTGCTTCATCTTGTTCACCTGTATCATGTGTAAAATGGTTTTTGAATCAACAAAAAGTTGGCGAGTGAATCCTATGAAAAACATTTAAACAAGTTTATTGAATTGATTATAAATAAAGTGCATAACCACATATGAGTAGATATAGATGTAAACTTATTCACAAAACACTTAATATTAAATAATACACACACATACAATAATAGATTGTTTTGAGGCACGCGTTGTTCACCTCGTCTGCCACGAGGAACTGATGGGCCTAATGAATGAGTTTTGAGGCACGCGTTGTTCTACGAACTGATGGGCCTAATGAATGAGTTTTAAGGCACGCGTTGTTCAACTCGTCTCCCACGAGGAACTGATGGGCCTAACAAATAATTTGCAAATAACTTGACAATATGTAATACATAACTACAAACAATATTTACATTCTAAGTTTAAATCATAATATGGTATGGCACGAGTTTGAATAAACGAATTTGTTTAAGTGACACATGACACACCCCAAAACGTGTAATAAAAAGGGGAGTTGTAAGATTCACTCACAGTGGTTGCGTTTCTTGGATTGATGATGAATGCGCACGAAGTTGGATTTAACCACGAGTGAAACTAACCTAGATAATAACATAATGGTTCGGTAAATAAGCGGATTTTATTAATCAATTTTAGTAGGATTATTGGATATATTTTTGTGAGTTTAAGGCTATTTTCTAACTTTAAAAACGTTATTTTTAAGTATTTTTAATTGATTTTTAAATAAAATAAATAAAAATAATAAAAAATGTTGACTTTTTGACCGTTGACTTGTTGACCGTTCACCGTTACTGTTGACCGTTGACCGGTTCGGTCGTTTGTATGTGTGCGCTGGGTGAGACTCGAACCCGTGACCTCCCGTACGCGTGCACGCAGCTCTACCAACTGAGCTACGTGTCTAACCCGGAATATTTCTGTTTTTAATTATATTTATACACTAATTAAATTAATCCGAAAATCATTTATTTTAAAAAGGATTTAATGGTATCAACTCGGTGCTGTCCACAGGTCTCGAACCCGGGACCTGTGGTTTAGTTTGGCACACAGTCCACCGCTGGACTGTGTGTCTAACTTGGTAAACATTCCGGTTTTTATTATACTTAACATGATTCTGCGTGTGGATCCGGTTTGTTTTAAAAAGAACATTTTTATTAAAGGGAGTGTGCGTGTGTCAAGGATCGAACTCGGCGACGTATGCGTATTTATTTGCACACAGTCCACCGCTGGACTGTGTGTCTAACCCGTTCATAATATTGATTTTAATTACTCTTATAACCTAAGCGACTTCGTCTTCTTCGTTCAAAACACAGACAATGATTAACCTTGCTGTTATTTGTTAAATTAATTTAACGAACTTATAAACAATTGCAATGTATTGAACAGAAAAGGGTTTGGGGAATGATTGTACCGAACTGATCGTCTTCTTCAGAAATCCGGCAAAGATCGTCGGCTCTGTTTTGGGAACTCCTTCTGTTTGGATTCAATAATCAGTTTGGATGAATCCGATGTGAAATTGAACTACTGAGTAACGATTATCAGTAGGTTTAAATGATCATACCGGTTTACAGCGAGTTTCTGGAAATTCCAGAAATTTTCCGGCGAAAATAGAAAATCCGGCAACGTCTTCTGGGGTTGATTCTGGGTGATGGAGTGATATTAGAATTTGTCCAATAATGGAATGAAACAGAAAAAGTCAAGGTGTTTACCGTGTAGATGAAAGTCTCGGTTTTCCGGCGACTTGCAGAGAATTCCGGCGAGTGAAATTTCTTGCGACAGAGATTCTTCAGAGGTTTAAGGTGAGTGGGGGTGATGTCAGTATGAGTTCTAAGATCTTATTTTTTGGGTAAGCAGACGGGATGGAATGAACTCGGTTTTCCGGCAATAATTTCCGGTTATTTACAGAGAAATCCGGCGACTGCGGCGAAGTTTTCTGAGCAAAAAAATGGAGAGTGTAAGTTGGATAGATTCGTGAGCTCGACAGATGAACAAAGTATAACCCGGATTTGAATTATATTTTCGGTTTCGACGGGAATTTGGTAATGAATGAAATTGATTGGATTTTTCGGTTATAACCGTGTTGCTGTAAATGCAACCGTTAAGTCCAAAAGAAAACGGCAAAGTTTGACGAATTTGTCGGGATTTCCGGCGAGAGCGGATTTGGGCGCGCTGTGTAACTGGGTTTCATTTCCAGATTTATTTTATGTATTAACTGTTTCAATATGTTAACAAACAACACGAGTGGCGGAGTGGTTGAGCGAGTGTAAGTTAAGACTTTGTGAATATCCGGCTGACCTGGGTTCGAAACCCGGCTTCAGCATTTTATTTTTATTTCACTATTTTTAACACATTTTCAAATATAAATTTTATATTCTAATATACTTATTAATTATGTATCGTTTAAAATTAATTTGAGCATTAAATACGCAACGAAATTTTTAACTGGTTGTTCGGTTAATAAACGAAGCGGGTTTGGTTAATCCGTTTTTTGACGGATGTTACAGAAAACATTTATTATTGATCTCTTGTTATCTTTATTATGGAAAATTGTGCAATAATCATATGTGAGCAAACGTAATTAAATCATACAATAACAATAACAATAACAAACAATAACATACAATAACAAACAACTTGCATGAATATATAACATGAATGAAACTGTATATGTTGGCAACGTCACGTTCACGCTCATAATGTAATGGGGAACGGACGGCCTATTATAAATGTCTGTGCGATCAAGGCTCAATCAAACAGAGCCGATCGTATGTTGGCAACGCCTGGTTCACGCTCATAATGTAATGGGGAACAGCTCAACTGCTCATAATGTAATGGGGAGCGGCGGCCTATGATAATGTATGTACTGAAAATGATAAATTTAATCTAAACAATAACCACACAAACAGTTGATACAAGTTGAATACACATTTGTTCATGGATACGATAGATGCACAATAGTTTAAATGTGATAAATAATAAGACACATGATACACCCCAAAAACGTGATTAAAACGGGGAATTTGTAGAGATTCACTCACATTGGGTGCGTTCGGTTGATGATGTTGAATGCGCACGAGTTTGGACTTAACCACGAGAGAAACTAACCTAGATAACATAACGGTTCGGTAAATAAGCGAATTTTATTAATCAATTTTAGTAGGATTTTTGGATATATTTTTGTGAGTTTAAGGCTATTTTCTAACTTTAAAAACGTTATTTTTAAGTATTTTTAATTGATTTTTAAATTAAATAAATAAATAAAAATAATAAAAAAATGTTGACTTTTGACCGTTGACCACGACTGTTGACTGTTGACCGGTTCGATTGTGAATATTATTGCACTGAGTGAGACTCGAACCCGTGACCTCCCGTACGCGTGCACGCAGCTCTACCAACTGAGCTACGTGTCTAACCCGAAATATTTCTGTTTTTTTATTATATTTATACACTATTTAAGTTAATCCGAAAATCATTTATTTTAAAAAGGATTTAATTGTATCGACTCGGTCTCCACAGGTCTCGAACCCAGGACCTGTGGTTTAGTTTGGCACACAGTCCACCGCTGGACTGTGTGTCTAACTTGGTAAATATTCCGGTTTTTATTATACTTAACAGTTAACTGGAGTGGATCAGTTTAAAAAGGAACATTTTTATTACAGCGAATGTGCGTGTGTTAAGGATCGAACTCGGGACGTATGCGTATTGTTTGCACACAGTCCACCGCTGGACTGTGTGTCTAACCCGTTTATAATACCGATTTTAATTAATCTTATATCATACACGACTTCGTCTTCTTCGTTCAAAACACAGACAACGGTTAAACCAACTGTTTCTTGTTTAAATTCGGTTAACGAATATTATGAGCAATTGAAAGGTAATGAACGGAGAGGGTTTGGGGAAAGAAAGTACCGGAACAGGTCGTCTTTTTCAGAACTCCGGCAAGGATCGCCGGCTCTGTTTTGTGAACTTCCTCTGTTCGGGTCAAATAACAGTTTTGATTGATTAGATATAAAATTGAATTACTGAGCAACGATTATCAGGATGTTTAGATGATCATACCGATTAACAGCGAGATTCTGGAAATTCCAGAAGTTTTCCGGCGAAAACAGAAAATCCGGCAACGTCGTCTGGGGTTGATTCTGGGTGATGGAGTGAGTTAGACTTTGTATAATAATGGAATGAAACAGAAAAAGTCGAGGTATTTACCGTGTAGATGAAAGTCTCGGTTTTCCGGCGACTTGCAGAGAATTCCGGCGAGTGAAATTTCTTGCGACAGAGATTCTTCAGGGGTTTAAGGTGAGTGTGGGTGATGTCAGTATGAGCTCTAAGGATCTTATTTTAGAGTAAGCAGAAGGGATGGAATGAATTCGGTTTTCCGGCGATAATTTCCGGTTAATTTGCAGAGAATTCCGGCGACTGCGGTGAGGTTTTCTGAGCGAAATAAAGAGTGTAATTTTGATAAACTCGCGAGCTAAACTGATGAATAAGGCATAACTCAGATTTAATTGCATTTCCGTTTCGAATTCAACATTTTTCGGTTACGGTTTGATGATTTGAATGAGTGACATTAAGGTCTTTCAGTTATAACCGGCGTTGCTGTAATTGCATCCGTTATGTCAAAAGAAAACGTCAATGATTGACGAATTCGTCGGGATTTCCGGCGAGAGTGATTTGGGCGCGCTGAGTGACAGATTTTTGACTTCGAGTTTTATATTAAGTATTAATTGTTTCAGTATTTCATCAAGAAACACAAGTGGCGGAGTGGTGGAATGTTGGTGTGTTAAGTCTTTGATTCCCGGCTGACCCGGGTTCGAAACCCGGCATCAACATAATATTTTTATTTCATTATTTTTAATAAATTTTCAATTATAAATTTTATATTCTAATATACTTATTAATTATGTATCGTTTAAAATTAATTTGAGCATTAAATACGCAACGAAAATTTTAACTGGATGTTCGGTTAATAAACGAAGCGGGTTTGGTTAACCCGGTTTTTGACGGATGTTACATTGAGCAGTTGGAGAAACTGGAGATTGAATAATCGGAACTTCAAGTAATTTAGACTCAGGAGGTTCTTGTGTAACTCCTGTCTGGACTAATATCTCTTTAACAATAGGTGTTTGAACTTTTTCGGTCGCAGGAGGTTCTTGTGTAACTCCTGTAGATTTTGCACCAAAAGGTTCTTGTGTGATTTCTGTGCTCTTTGGCTTACTGATATAACGTCTGCTCTTAGCTTTCTTTGTTTTCTTTCCTTTTGTCTTAGGGGAACCAGTAGTCTTCGTCGATATGTCAGTTGCAGAAGACTTTACACGCTTTGTTTTCTTCTTTGGTTTCTCCTCATCAGATTCTTTTTCGTGTTCAGGATTATAATCTGCGTCGGTTTCTTTTATTTTCTCAGCAACCGATTCAGCTTTAGCTATCTTTATCGCAATCTCCATAAAATCATCACTATCGTTTTCTTCATCTTTATCAGATGTCGCTGATATCACATCATCCTCTTGTGTCGTTTTCTCTGCTTCTTGACTTTCAATAACAACAGCTTTAGTACTAGGACCAGCTTCTGGTTGAACATTGACAGGCTCTTCCTCATCAATTAACATTGTATCAACTTTCTTAGATTTACGTGCAACTTTCTTTTTATCCTGAACCACTACCTTCTTCAAAAACCATTCACTACGCTTCTCTTTGAATGTAGACAACCATTCAAGCTCAGCATTTCATTCGTTTTCATCACCACTGTCGTCTTTCCTCCACTTATACTCTGGCGGAGCAACATAGTTCTCAGACGCGATAGCACTGAATAGTGGCTTTACAATTGGTGCAGATGATTGCTTCTGGAAAGTGATTAACTTTTTTACGGTAGTATCATCCAGATGGCTCAAGTATACAATATCATTTTGATCTTTCGCAATCTTTTTGAATTGATCTTCTATCAGCATCTGTACAAACCTCGGGTACATCACAAGCCTTTTCGATCCCATGTTGTTCTTCATGTGTGTGAATACCAACTTCGAATAGTTAAACCTCTTGTTCAGAATGAGCGCTATTTCCATGAAGGCCATATAATCTTGAACAGCGTCTAGGCCTGCCTTTCGATGGCTGAAAGTATGAATGATCGCGTGCATCAAGAACATGTTAGGATTAGGAACAGATCCCTTCTTCAATGTAGACTCATTAACGTGCCCTTTATACCCCATTCTACAGAAACAACCTCTAACCATCCACTCGTCTAGCATCATTGGATCGTTCGCGGCATCATCGAATTCCAGAACTTTTCGAATATCAGCTTCTGTCACAGTGATCTCTTTGTCTTCATTATCATCACGAACTACAGACTTTATCACAGTGTCATCTTCACTCATAGCTGCGGACATCCAGAATCTATTGAAGTGCGACCTATAGACCACTGTTTTCTCCATGATAGCTTTATGTATCGGAATTCGAGCCATAAATCTAAGAATATTATCAAATGCTCTGAGCGATGGACAGATATCTTTATCCAGCGTGATGCGCGTGTTGTGAAACTTATTAAATGAGAGCTCAATATTCTTCAAACACGTAAATCGACACAAAATTAGTCGAAATTTACATTTTTCATAAATTTCAATCAAGTTCGGAACTTGATTGGTCAAAATGACAATTCTTTTAACTAAGTTCGGGTGGACTTGCAATAATAAACACTATGCAATTTATCAAGTCCAGGCGAACTTGTTTTTCAGTTTTAAACTTTATTTACACAAGTTCGAGGAACTTATTTATGATTTATCAAAACACTTTATACAAGTTCGATCGAACTTGTGATGAAAACATCTTCACAGAGTTAATGGAAGTTCGGGCGGACTTGTTGTTTAACATTTAAAACACCTGAGGACAAGTTCGGCCGAACTTATAGACAAGTTCGGGCGAACTTGTCGTCTTGTTCACCAAGAACCTGCAATTATGTTTCATGATGTTCTGATCAAATTCAACACATTTACATTGTCGATTATGTTTGTTAAACATGTTTTAAGTTCCAATTTTATCATTTAAGGTCCAAGACATGACCAATAACTCGTTTCAGATCCAAGTCGTTCAAAACCATTCAATTCATGGTCCAATATCAAATCACCTACCATTGCCATGATTAGTGATGTGCAAATCACCACAAATCAGTATTCAATCGGGCAGCACTTCGTCGTATTGATGCCAATTTTCAAAATCGCTCAAATCGCAATAAAGTTCGCTCAGTGTTGTGATAACAGACAATGAAGTCCGGGCAAACTTGACAGGCATTTATAGTCGATAAGTTCGGGCAAACTTGTAAATCCAATCAACTAAGATCAGATAAGTTCGGGCGAACTTATTAACTATTAACTTTTTCAAAGTATGTACAAGTTCGGTCGGACTTGCTTACAAGTTCGGGCGAACTTGATTGACTTTCAAACTTAAATTTTTCAAAATTTTCAATTTAGACCCTGAACTTTTCAGATTTTACCAGTTTTAACAATTCCATTTCGTGTCCTTCTAGTTTGTCGATGAAAGATGATAACTTTAAATGCATCCAAGTCGGACTGTTCTTTAAAACCATCAGAGAAGTTGACCACTCTCCCTCAGGAGTGCATCAGCCAACTTTTCTATATGTTCTTCGGTAGTTCTCTTGATGGCGTGCCTTCTTATCTAGACCATTAAATGAAAATATATGTCAATCATTTGCTTCATAGTCTCTCCTTTGATCATCGTAAAGATCTCGAATTCTTTTTTGATTAATGCCTTTTTGCTCTTTATCATCTCATTGCTTCCTTTGAACTTGTCACAAAGAGCTTGCCACAAATCTTGTGATGTTTCACATTCAGGTAGTAATATCAAAATATCTTCCATCACAGACTGTTATATCAGGCTAATCATTTTCTTTTCGGCTACATATGCATCTTTATCAGTAGGTGTAAACTTAACCAAAGGTAGATCTTGCTCGCGTTCATCTTTTGGCCATTTGTATCCGTTTTCAATTGCAACCCAGTTGTGGAACTGATTGGCTTGTACCCAGTTTACAAATTTTTCTTTCCATCCCTCAAACTCGTCCATACTCATTAGCTTCGGCGGTTTTTGAGTAGTACCCATCTCATTGTCGAGATTCATCTGATTAACCGCAATAGAATTGGACGTTGAAGCTTGAGCTACTCCAGCAGTAAACGTGTTTTGGAGATCTTCCATCTTGGAAATGACGAATTTTACTGAAAAACACACGTTCACAAACTTCAAAAAATAATCAGTACACCGACAAGTTCGGGCGAACTTGCAGTTGGTGAGAAATCAGATTGATTTTTACACAAGTTCGGGCGAACTTGTGGTTGAGATTTGAAAATTTTCTCCCTGATTAAGTTCGGGCGAACTTAGGATTGAATTTCAAAAAAATTTGTAACTTCGGGCTAACTTATGCTAGAATTTCAACAAGGTTTACTCAAGTTCGGGCGAACTTGATAAAAATTAAAAGAAAATCAATAAGTTCGAGCGGACTTGTCTATAATTCTTGAAATAACAGTCAAGTTCGGGCGAACGTGATTAAAATCAATGAAATTTTAATCAAGTTCGGTCGAACTTGATGTTAAGTTCGGCCAAAGCTTGTTTGCAAAACATGGTTTTTTGAACTTTTTGATATCAATTCGTTTGAATTTGATGCCCAAACTCTCAGGGGTTTACCACAAGTGTATTTTACATGACATATTCAATTTTTAACCATTTTTTACCATGAATTCTTCAAATGTGTGAAAAAGTTAAGAAAAATGATAAAAAAATAGATGAAATATAGTGATTCTTGAAGTGATTCCATCAAATCTAGGTATCCAGGCTCTGATACCGCTTGTTAGATCGTCTCCACGTAAGCACGGGAACCTAAATTGTATCTAATGTCCATAATGGCGGAAACAATATGACATGATTACCAAATAGACAATATTTACTATTTAAACGTTGTTTTATTGATCAATAAAGTTCAATACATTCAGTTCCCGATCCGGCAGAGCTTCGCCGTCTATGTGCCAAAATAACCAAAGTTACAAATGAAATCACCAAGGCACCTATATATAGTGTTGCAAGTTCGCTGGGGAATGATCAAATTCGGGCGAACTTGACTTGATCAAGTTCGGCCGAACTTGATCTCACATATACAATCCGGGCGAACTTGTACACTAATTACATAAATAACCCTCTATTTCAAGTCTAATCTAGCCAAATCTATACAGACTCAATCCAAGACTAAGACATAAACATATTGCACTAACATAAAGTTTTTTGAAAGTTGGAGGATTGTAGCTGCCAATACTAAATGTTGAAGGGTAGAGGCTAAAATAAAAAAAAAAACTTACTAAAAGACAAAAAAAGACGTAAGCAACCTAAATTTATATCACTACATACATAAATATAAGCACGGAAAATAAATTATATAGATTTTATAAAGTTGAAGGGCTGTAAGGGAAAATATTAAATGTTGAAAGTTAGAAGCTAAAATAAGCAAAAACTTACTAAAAAGAAAAAGAAACACCAATAGCAAGTTGCCATGCAGTACCTATAACTCGGATTTGTGCAGTATAGACCTGAACCGTTTCTAAACAAAAGTTACCTCAAAACGTAGATAAACTGAATATGTACATAAAAATAAGCACATAAACGTATTATACATGGGTCAACTCTTTTGCAAAAGATATTTACGTCGAACACCAACCTGGTCTTATACCGATTCGTACATAAAAATAAGTAAAAAAATATATTTTTTTAAGTTAAAAATGGTATCCGCGCGTTGCGGTGGGACCGAAACGTAAAGTAAGCCGAATTTATAAAGTCTAATGAAAACATGTTATATTTGACTCAACTTGTTTTAAAACTAAATGTATGCCAAAACGTAAATTCATTGAAATCTTACCGGGAAAAGCGAGAAAACATATTATATCTGAGCTTACCCATTTTCAAAATAATGTAATCAACTTGAATTTATACCGACACGTAAATAAATATGAACACGTAAAAGATAATTATAAAGTTTTTAGAAAGTTGAAGGTTTGTAACTGCCAATACTAAATATTAAAGGGTGAAGGGGAAAAACTTACTAAAACGAAAAAAAACCGTAACTAACCTATATTTATATCGACACATACACAAATATAAGCACGAAAAAAATATTATAATAGATTTTTTAAAGTTGAAGGATTATAAGAGCAAACACTAAATGTTAAAGGTTAAAAGCAAAAATAAACAAAAACTTATTAAAAATAAAAGAATCAACCAATAGCAAGCTGCCATGCAGCTGCTTGCTAATATATATAGAGCTTGTAATTGTAGGATATATTAATTAATTTTATATGCTATGTACTTTTATTACCATCTTAGTATTTTTCCTTTTTTTATGATTTTAATGCTTATAATTACTTTAGGATATAAATTATTTTAACTAGTTAGATGCGCGGCCCGCGTTGCGGGGCGATAGCCAAATAATGAGTGAGTGTTAGGCAGCTCATTGACACGGATAACAATTAAATCGAGTAAACCAATATATAACACTTTATAGTTTTGGTAAAAAACACTAAAACAATGGCAATACTGTAATTTTTAACTAATGGAAAGTTATATTTTTTCACTGGTGTAAAATTGTAATTTGCCAAAGGCTAAAGTGATGCCAATACTGGAAATTGAAACCAGGAAAGCACAACCGTAATTTTAGGGCGGAGGCAAAACCATATTTTTATTTTGAACCGAGGAATAATCGTAATTTTGAGTTGGAGCCAAAAACGTAATTTTATGTTGAACAGAGGGGAAAACGTATTTTTTAACTGAGGCCAAAATCATAATTTTTTTAAACTGGGAAGAATTGTAATTTTAAGGTGGGGCCGAGAGCATATTTTTTTCATTTGAACGGGGTGAAAACGTAATTTTGAGCCGAGTGCGAAATTATAATTTCGAGTCATGGGCAAAATCATAATTTTTGGCTGGGGCCAAAAGCCTAATTTTATTTTGAGCAGGGGGCAACATCGTAATTTTAAAGTGGGGGCAAACCCGTAATTTTACAGCGTAAACAAATAATAAACAGTTGGTCCAATGGGGGAGTGCCAGGCCAGCTGCCTGGCACTATTCCGGGTGCAAACCCGTCATTTTACAGCGTTAACAAATAATAAACGGCTGGTCCAATGGGAGAGTGCCAGGTCAAACAACTGGTCCAATAGGGTCATGGGCAAAATCGTAATTTTTGGCTGGGGCCAAAAGCTTAATTTTATTTTGAGCAGGTGGCGACATCGTATTTTAAAGTGGGGGCAAACCCGTAATTTTACAGCGTAAACAAATAATAAACGGTTGGTCCAACGGGGGAGTGCCAGGCCAGCTGCCTGGCACTATTCCGGGGGCAAACCCGTAATTTTACAGCGTAAAGAAATAATAAACGGCTGGTCCAATGGAGAGTGTCAAGTCAAACGACTGGTCCGAATAGGAGAGTGTCAGGCCAGCTGCCTGACACTATTTCTTATTTTATATTTAAAACACTGTTTAAATCGTTTGATTTTTAATATATAATGATAATCATAATAATAATAATAATGATAATACTTATAATTAATTTAGGATATGAATTTTGTTCAACTCTAACACACACTTTACATAGTCGTCTAGTTTCTTTTTCAAGAGAAAGTAGACACATAATTTAATTAGTACTATACTTGATTGTAAAAGAAAGCAGACACATAATTTAATTTAGTATTAGTACTATACTAGATTGTAAAATCCAAGTTTTGTAATATATAAAACTTTGAACCTAGATGTACAATTCCTTTTCAGTTTAAAATTTAATTAATTTAAACTATCTAATAATGGTAACTAGGGTTTTCCTTGGCGCTTTGTGGCGGTATTTACCACGAGTATCCCAGTGAGTATTGATTCGATTTATTACAGTACATATATGATACATGCACTTGGTACAGAAATCAACATCTGCTTTACATCAACTGAAAATAATAAAAACAAACATGGGTAACGGCACCGATGATCGAACGGTAACGGTCGGCTCAGATCGTCACGGTACTGGTACCAATATTCACTTATCACCACAGACAGGGTTGCATAAATGAAATATCATTGAAAATGAAAACCATAGAAATTAATACAGGTATTGGTATCAATGTTGTTCGGTACTGTGACAGTAGCATTGTAATTACGTTATTACTTTGATGAACCGGTTGCTTTATTCTTGTCTGATAACATTAAATAATATCAAACAATAGTTATAGTGACATACATCTCATATTATATAATATAAAAAAGTGAGTTATATATATTTTTGAAAGGAAACTAATATTAAAATAATTACTGTTGATGAAAAGTCTGTATTCAAATATATAAAATATATAACTAGTGGATGTCTCGTCCGTGTTGTGGGGTAGTAGGCCGGATATTTCATAACCAATAAAAAACATCATAGTTTTGCTAGAAAAAAAAATTAAAATGATGGCAAGACCGTAATTTTGAACAAAGGGCAAAATTATAATTTTTGGGCTAAATGCTAATTTTGAACCAAGGGAAAAATCGTTATTTTGAACAGGGGCAAATTCGTAAATTTTACATACCCGGGCCAATGGGGGAGTGCCATGTAGCAGCCTGACAATATTCCCCCACACACCTTTAAAAAAAACCAAAACGACGGCAAAACAGTTATTTTTAACTGGGAGCAAAATTGTAATTTTGGGCTGGGTAAAATCTAATTTGTCAAAAGCTAAAGCGATGCTAATACTGTAACTTTAACCAGGGGCAAAAACGTAATTTTGAGCCAGGAGCAAATTCATAATTTTTAAGAGTTAAAATCGTAATATACCTGAACCAATGGAGAAGTGCTAGACAACTGCGAGACGTTAATCCCCTATCTTATAAATGTACATATAGTAAATAAATTGCAATGTAAAATTTATCCGTGTCAGTTTTAGAACCGGGTCATTATGTCTTAAAAAAGAATAAGTTTATTATAAAAGCTTTTTAGTATCTTAATACTTTGGTAGATGACGGTTTTACATGGTTTTATTTTTGTTCGTTAAAAGATTTTTTAAAGCTTGTTTCCACTTTTCTTATCATTCATTTTTACGACTTGGTTTTTTCATGATTTCTAAATATATTGTTGGAGATACTTTTTTATTTACGTTTCGATGGTTAGAATCAAGTAGTCGCAATGCGCGTCAATTGACAGTAGGTTAAAAAATTTAAGATTAAGTGATCAAAATAAAAACAAATATAAAACTTAATTACTATTTAGTAATATATTTCAAGTTTAACCTTGGATAAAGGTCATTGTGAGAACAAGTAAATACTAAATAATAACCTGTTTTGTAAGTGTTTCATCTACGTCTTTTGGTTAAAAAAATATAAAAAAGTTACAATAATGGAACGATAATTTAACGGATTTTTACAAAATAATAAATAACTTTATTAAAACAATAGTAAAATTGGATTATTAGAGCATTGCGATAAACCTCCACCAACTAGCATATCAGATTTCAAATCTCATTGTGCAACCAACCAATAGAGAATATAAAATACACTTTGGGGGTGATTACTTTGGGTGTTAATTATCATTTGACTAATCCGAATCTGACTCGTCTTCATATGAATCATAGCACGTAAGATCCCATTTATTATAATACCAACCATTTATAGGCCATGTGTAGTCATAAAACTCTTTCTGGGGTGTTATGCGACAGATATTGAAAAATGTAAGAGGAGGCTTTATAACAAGAGGTTGTAATCATAAAGCCCTGTAGTCCCATACCATCATTACTTAATTATTAATATTTTTTTTACGTTTAGTTTCTAGTTTATTAAAAAACACTTTTATTAAATTTAAAAAAAAACATTACAGTATTTAATAAAAACATTAAAATAAAAAACAATATATTAAATCTTCGTCTTCATCATCGTTCTCTCTGTCTTCCTCTTCGTTTTCTGCGTCATCCAAACACTTTTATTTATATTGTACTTTAAAATAAAATTAATATATAAAAGTGAGTAAAAATATACCTAAGCAGAAATATTTCACGCTATCGCGTGTGGTTTTCTCCCCCATCTTCAAATACTCGTTGTTGATTTCGTAAGCGTTTCCGTAGGCGAGTATACGTAAGACAGACCTTTTGAGTTGAGGTGAATCACAGATATCCTCTCGTATCCATTCTTTGCTTGAAATAGTCATACTTTGCTTCCAAATCATCATTAATGCGCAAAAATAACCTTTGGCTCATCCTAAACCGCTACCTAAAAACATCGGGGCCGTGAATCGGTGTCGGATCAAAATAATCTTTCATCAAACGCTCGTTTGCGGCTTCGCGATCTCGCAAGATAAAAGTGTGCCTCAAAATGGGGCGTGGAGGAGAACGACTAACATGTCATAAAGCCTTTTGTGGGATGTTGTGCGACAAGTGGTGAAAAGTGCAAGAGAGGACTTTATATCACAATAGGGTTTGGTCATAAAGCCCTATAGTCTTATACTATCATTACTTAATTATTAATTTTCTTTTTTTCATTTAGTCTCTAATTAAAAAAAAATACTTTTATTAAATAAAAAAAACGTTGCAATATTTAATAAAAACTTTACAATAAAAAACAATACATTTAATCTTCGTCTTCATCGTCGTTCTCTCTGTCTTCCTCTTCGTTATCTCCATCATCCAAATACTTTTATTTATATTGTACTTTAAAATAAAATTAAATATATAAAGGTGATTAAAAATATACCTAAGCAGAAATAATTTCATGCTATCGCATGTGGTTTTCTCCCCCATCTTCAAATACCCGTTGTTGATTTCATAAGTGTTTTCGTAGGCGAGTATACATAAGACAGAAGTTACCTTTTGAGTTGACGTGAATCCTAGATATCCTTTCGTATCCATTCTTTGCTTGAAATAGTCATACTCTGCTTCCAAATCATTAATGCGCAAACATAACATTTGGCTCATCCTAAACCGCCACCTAAAAACATCGGGGTCATGAATCGGTGTCGGATCAAAATAATCTTTCAATCAAACACTCGTTTGCAGCTTCACGGTCTCACAAGATAAAAGTGCGCCTCAAAATGGGGCGTGGAGGAGAACGACTAACATGTTGCATGGCTTGAATCGCGATGACACATGCACTCGTAACCGCTTCTTCCTCCTCCGCGATTTCTTCGGGTGAAAAAAAATCTTCGGTAAATATCGGTGAACGTATCTTCCGATGGCGAGCCCATTATTTTTTTTTATAAAAAAGTGGGATTAGAAGTATTATTTTTATAAGAATGTGGGATTAAAGGTTGTTTTGAGGTTTGGTAGAAATGTGAAAGTTTAGTGGATATATATAAAGACTTTTTAGGATTTTTTTGTTTTAATTCAAATTATCGTTCAACGGTCGTATTTTTTGAAATCATCATCGTTCACTCCGTTATGTATTTCGTGAGGAGACAACAAAACCAACCCATAGCGCCAGCCGTAGCAGTGTAGCCGGACGCTATGAGGCGCGATCACCCAATCCGACGGCATATACCGCCCCATTACGGACGGTCACCAGGTCATTGTAACGTGGATTTTCCTTTTCCCAAACTCTTTACCACCTTTGATGTTACCGATCATGTAAAAAATGTCACTCCTAAGGTAGGAACTAAGGGTAAGATACACTTCTCATTTAATATTTCACAAACATGACTTTATGCATTGCATTCTCTCTTTTTTCCCCCACTCTTTTCTGCCCTTGATGTTACCGGTCGTGTAAAAAATGTACCTAGCACGTTTAAATTAGGAACTTGATCCTATATTATATAAAATAGAGAAAAGAATAAAGGAAACAACAAAAACACCACCACATTAGAAGCTCTATAATAGAGAAGAATACATCGAATGCAAAATACACCTCTGTATTTTCATTGTGAATACAAAGGTTAAAGAAAAAATAATAAAATAAGTATTTGTAAGAAAAAATAAATAAAGATAAAGGAGTAGGATGCGAGTTATTTTTTAAAATCAGCACAATTTAGAAAAAAAAGTGTGTTTTTATATGGAGGCTCGAATGTGAATACTCTAACCGTAAGATACACTTTTTTTAATGGCAAAGGTTACATAACTCCTAAACTACACCAATAAATACTAAATTACACCTATGCCAGGATTTGAACTCTGGTCTTTTCTTCAAGAGGCAAGAGCCTCTACCACCCACCTATGGCTGGAATGGCTCGTAAGATACACTTTTTATTTAACATTTCACAATAGCACTTCATTCATTGGATTTTTCTTATTTCCAAACTCTTTTCCACATTTAACTTGATGTTACCGGTCTTATAAGAAGTGTAACGAGTAGGAACTAAACGTAAGATACACTTTTCATTTACAGATTTCACAAAACACAATACTTGAAAACGTGATCTTCTATCAGGAGATAGTAGGGTAAAACCAAACCCATAACCATTTACAAAAGGCAAACTTCTAACTTCAAATGACACCAATTACATCAAGTATTCATACCGTACAACCCTTAATTAACTTACTCGGGTGTACCATACAACAACTCGATGCATCCGAAATCAAAACATATATATACTTAGTAACGAGAACTAAACTTCCACAAACCCTAATTATACATTAAGAGACCCGAATAACTTAACTGACCCGACTCGATTGGATCGGATCGTCTACAAAGCTATTTCAGCATGTAAAGCATTGAACCCAACTTGCTTCTGTTCCACCTCCCACATGGCCTGAGGAATCACTCCATCTTTTACAGGGATGTACTCCTGGTCCCCCCAAGTTTGCAAATTTACAATAAAGCACCACAAAAAGTTTTATTATGACAATTAGATACAGACAAGATAGGTTAAAGGGATTGCAAAGATTCTGGTAAACCCTGTCCACGCATCTTATTCATAGTTTCACTTGGACCCTACATAATTCCTATTCTTTTATTTGTGATCCCTTCAACTTTGCAAAATGGTATATGTTATGAATTATAACATAGGATGGCCAAAAGCCAAAACAAATGAGGGAATGTAATATGCTATTTAGAGCATTCACATTCAAATTCCTATACCATCCAATAACCCTATAATTTGAGAAAAAGTTTAGGGTTTTCATTAGTGTGTTTTTTTTTTTTTGTTAAATTATATTGATGACAAGAAAAGTTTAGGGTTTTCATTAGTGTGTTTTTTTTTTGTTAAATTATATTGATGACCATAAAGATTCTAATGTGAATGCTCTTAGGGGTGTGTTTATAAATCCTTAAAATTAACCTACAAGTCGGTCGATTAGAACCTTTTGAGATTATATGGTTCGGTTTTGACAGTTTACTAAGAACCTTTTGAGATTACATAGTTCGGTTTTGACTGTTTATTAGGAACCTTTTGAGATTAAATGGTTCAGTTTTGACAGTTTACTAGTCTTGATGACGGTTTAAAACTTGAAATCTGCTATGTAAACCAAAAAAAAAATGATTGTTTATCCTTTCATTATATTATATTTTTCAAATTTTGAAATGTACAATTATGTATATGTTATATTCATAAACTATATTTTTATCATTTTAAAATTTTAATACAAACTTACATGTTTAAATCTTTAAACTGCCAAAATTTTAATACAAACTTACATGTTTAAATCTTTAAACTGCCAAACCGCTCAAACCAGCCGGTCATCCAACCGGCCAGTTTGCATGATTTCTCGACCTAGAACTTCTTGTCAAAACCAGCCCGAACCGGACCATAAACACCTTTTAGCTAACATAATTAGTTTTGTACTTAGGATTTAATACTTGATGCTAACACCTGCTGATTTCAGTCATATACAGATTTCAATCAACATGACCACATAAAACTACTTATCACTGATTAAACATGACATACATGATCCATGATCATCATAATCTCACACGAACCTCGAGTTTCTGAACAAGTTCTTTGGCATTTGGTGCAGAGACAAAGATGTGACGTTGAGAAGGTTTGATAAATCCATCATCTACTGCTTTATCGATGAATGTGAGCAGATAATTGTAGAACCCATCGACGTTCAGCAGCCCAACCTACACAAAAAATAAAAATATACATATAATTTTCAAAGACTTTGCAAACCCTATTCAGCACCAAAACAGCCCAAACCCAGAAAGAGTACAAGTTTTCAGCATAAAGTACAAGTAAATCATTGCATGGGTGTTCTGGATTTGGCAAGTTTACTCTACAAGAGCGTATAAAGACTCAAACCCACTCATAAAAATCAAAACTTTATCGTTATATAGATATAATTTGCAACGTATTGATGTAACGTATACATTATGGTTTGTATAGTGTTAATGATATATAGATATAACCAGTATTAAGCACCACGCAGCAGGGGCAAACACCAATGCCAACGACTACCAACGCTGAAGTTGCGACGTGTTAATGCGAAGAAATTAAACCGAAATGTAAAACATAGAAAAATAATAACTAAGACGGTCTAGGACCCGCGCGTTACGATGAACCTGTCAAAAGGGGGAAAAATAGACGCAGGTTCATCGTAACGCACGGGTCCTAGATTGACTTAGTTATTCCATTCTATGTTTTTTACATTCCAGATTAATTTCTTCGCATTAACACGCCGCAACTTCAGTATTGGTGGTCACTGGCAGTAGTGTGACATTGGTGCTTGCCCCCGCCGCTACGCGATGGTGCTTAAAGCTAGTTTTTAAGAAGTTTGTAAGATTCTTGAAGATTGATCAAAGTGCAAGTCATTATTGCAGAGATAGTAGTAGAAAGGTGAAAAGTCAACAAGGGTTTTACAGGTTTGTCATGGATTCCAAGCTGAGCCCAGGTGATGACTTCAAGTAACTCTTCAAGGGTACCATACCCACCTGCAAGAATCAAGATACAATCAGTTGTACAGTTTAAGAAGCTTGTGCATTGAAGAGTTGTACAATGATGATGGTTAGAGAAGAAGAAAACCTGGTAGAGCAATGAAACAATCGGAGTGGCGGGCCATCTCAGCTTTCCTTTCGTGCATGTCAGCAACAGCTTTAACTTCACCTATGCTTTCACCAGTTTTCTGTAATATAATAATAATATTTTTATATAAAATAATAATATAAAAATTGTGTTATTATTATATAAAAAGTGTACTTGGTATTGTATAGTTACCTCCTTCCCCATTAAGGCCCTTGGTATGATCCTGCAAATACACTTTTTAGAATCTTTTTCATGTTTCTTGAAGAAAATACAATGTATCAAAGATTCAAAAGTAATAATAAGTTTGACTTTGTACTTTGTTTAGTATATTTAAAGTTTTTTTTTTAAAATACCCAAGAACATTGCCACCACCACAGTGAACAGCTTGAGAAATCAAACCCATCAAACCAATGCTTCCTCCTCCATAGACAAGATCAAGCCTCCTTGCTACCTTTAATATCATAAAGAACAAAAAGAATAAAAAAAAACAATAAAAGTAATAATGATATACTTTTTGTTTATATCATAACTAGCTCACTATCCCAAGTCAAAGTCATTATTAAGCGCAGTTATGTGAATAACAGTTCATAACTATCCTTCATCTATCTTTAATTCCAGTACACAATATTTTACTGATCATACTTAATATGTGTGCAATATACATATATTTTTAAGCTAAATATGAATGTGAATATTCAATCAAAACTTGACATCAATAACACTTCTTAAAGAGGCTAAATAGTAAATTATTCATCTTTTTCTTTAAACATACACATTAAACAGATACATTCATGTGATTTCTGCTTGTATATATTCAAGACTTCCTTTTTAATCATTATTTCATGATCATACCATTTAAAAGTTTAAAAACCAATGTGAATGAAAACGCAAGACCCCATTAGGGTTTTGGAGTAAAAGTATAAAAGTACGATTTTATAAACCTAATACGAATAAGAAGACACCATGTATAATAATCATTATCATCATCATCTTTATCAGGCAAAGTGTATATCAACTGTGAGTTTGTGTTGTTTTCGTGCATGAATAAAGTAATCATACGAGTTCTTGAGCCAACTCAATGGCGGCATCACCATAGATGTCTCTTTTTCCAGAACTGCTTCCACAAAACACACAAACCCTTTTGAATCTTGAATTGTTTTGTTTCTTTTCATTCTCCATGTTTTGTGTTTGACTTGTTGGGAGCTTATCTTTTTTACTTGAAATCACCGTAACCACTCAACATTGATACTTTTGCGAGTGTACGTGGTATATATAGTCCCCTCAATAAGAAATTTGTTTTTTTATTATACATTATAATTCTTATCATGTATTTTATATAACTAGTAAATTTCTTCCGCGTGTTATGACGTCGAAACGTAAAGTAACACAAAATTATAATGTCTAATGCAAACGTATTATGTTTGACCAAGATTCTTTTCGAACAAAATTTACATCAGAACGTATACCAACTGAAAGTTAAGAAGCTAAAGTTGTTACATCTTGAAAATGGATTTAGTAATTAAACCGAATTAACCGGGGATGAGCGGGTAAAATACCATTAATGGTAAAAATTTAACCCGATAAATATTAAGATTTAAATAAATAAAATTAATGTTAAATGAAAGATAAATGAATGGCTTTTTAGAAAATAAAGTTTATAAAAGGTCCAGGCTATCGGGGCTTAAGTTAAGTCGGGTTGTAGCATCTCTGAACTTAGTAAATTGAATTATAATGTTTGTTTGATGAATCGACAAGAAGTATACAACTAGAAATATTAACCTAGTTAATATGGTAATTTATTTATAAAGGTTAAGTAAATTATAAGTAAACAAAATAACAAACCATGCCTAAGGGGCTGAAATGGAATATGTATGAAAGTTGCATGTATAAAAATTGAAATGAAATTAACGTATTGGAGAGAAATAGATGATGTGGTTTTCCTTGCATAATTGAGGATTTGAACCATCTAGTTATTTCTAGCCTAAGGAATGTGATGAGTTTGTGTATGATGAGTTTTTATACGAAACTAGAACTACGACCCACCGCAATGCGGCGGGATTTCTTTAGTTATAACTAAGTCGATTTAGGACCCGCACGTTATGTTGAACCTGTCAAACGGGAAAAATAGACGATGTAAAAACGCTTACCCACACACGACACGCACGTTGCGTCGTGTTAACTCGCAAAATTTTGAACGAAGCGTAAAAACGTTAAACTAAAGACGCATGTTGTGATGTGTTAAGTCATAAAATTTAGAACGAATCATAAGCAAAAAAATATGTGGAAAATGAAAACTATAAAAGATCAAAGTTGAAAGTAAAAAAATGTTGTGAGGATATATTGCAAAACATAAAAAGTTTTGGGTTAAAAGGAAAAAAAAACAAATAGTTTTGGATTAAAAGTAATTTGTGAAATACTTTTGGGTGAAAAGTAAAAAAGTCAGTTTTTTTAAAAACCCCCAATGCCAAGATTACAACAACCATATGCATAAGCTTTTTTTTTTTTTTTGAAAATCCCTAAAGCCAAGATTACAACACATATATGCATAAACATGTTACTTCTTTATAGTGTTTTAATTTAATAATGAGTTTTGATCTTATGATGAAGTTGATGATGTATTAATGTTCATAATCATCATACTTGCTTGTATTTGTATATACTTGAACAATTTAGAAATTTGAGCAAGTGTTCATAAATGTTTTGAAGTGGGTTTTGACCTAGGTATGAAACCCAAACTCTTGTATGAGTAAATTGATATACTGCTTTGATAAATGAAGAAATCGGGTTAGCTAGATGTTATGGAATGTGTGAACTTGTTGAGTTGATGATACATGGTGACTTTGGTTGGAAAAACTAAGCTAATTTGATGGTTTAAAAGTGATGTTCACCAAGTGTTTGATAAAAACACTAAATGAGTTACTGAACTTGTTAATGCATTTGTATATGTCAATTGGCAGTTTGACTTTTAAAAGTCCATAAGGTGTGATGGTCATGATGTACAATGACTAATTTAACCATCTTGTGGATGTTATTTGATATTTTGACTCTTGACAAGCTAGGCAGGAGTTTGGGAAGGAATGGGTCAAGTGGGTCATAGACGCAAGAAAGCATGTTCGGGCGCAAGGTAAGTAAAGCTTACACTTCTTAAATAAAACCATTACTTATGTAATTGGTTAAAAACAAGATCAACTAAGAATCAGGTGATTTTATTAAGAATAAGACCCCATGGTGTAAACTAAGAGACGAGTCAAAACGGATAAAGTTATGATATGACTATATTTTTGGTAATAAACGATAATGCGATAAGATGAGGCCCTACGGTGTAATCAAAACGGGCCAAACGAGTAAAATGATCATGAACCATATTTTGATGATAAACCTATGAACTTTTAAAGTAAGACCCTACGGTGTAAACCAAAATGGGTCAAACGAGTAAAATGGTTAGAAACCATATTTTGGTGATAAACTAATGAATTTTAGAAATAGGACCCTATGGTGTGTACCATAACGGGTCAAACGAGTACAAGGGGTAAGTAATCACATATTGGTGATCAAATAATGAATTTATGAAATAGGACCATATAGTGAACCATAACAGATCAAGTGGGTAAGATGATTAAGAATCACCTTTTTGGCAATAAACAGTACGTGGTTATGTTGAGACACCAAAAGGTTAAGCTAAGAACGGGTCAATGGACAACCGAATCAAATGGTGATCGTTTGAATATGATATTTAATGCTTTTTCTTGTTAATTCTTGTGCTCAAGGTAAGCATAGTATACGGGCATGCATTGCCATGAATTAGTAACAAGGAATTACAAGGTATTGATAACGGGTCAGTGTTTTGACCCTCGCCAGATATGTGTAAACGATTATACTTCTGGTAAGGGCTTATGGCCCGACTAGAGATAGTTGGGTCGTATATGGGTAATATATCACCTTAAGTGAGGTATATCTAGTATTTGGGTAAAATGGCCCCTATAGCCAAAATACATTTATGATATAAGACATGACTAGAATGAGTTTGAGGTAAGAGGGCGTTAGAAATATTTATGTTCTTAGGGACATGATTATGTTTAAATGGCATAATGAGTTAAAAGTAAAGTGCCGCTAGTTTTCATCTAAACCTTTAAAAGCTCTCCGGTTTGGAAAAGATCCTAAAATTGACGATAGGTTTTAAAGTAAGTTCTATATTTGAGTGATCCTTCCGGTAATTAATTATGGAGACTTGAGCTAGATAGGCTTAAAGTCTCATAACAGGTCGTTTAGGTAAAACGCCATACCGGAAGGTAATATGGAATTGTTAAGGTTTTTGCTTAGAGCAACCAACCATAATTGAGGTTGTGGTTGAAAGAAATGATGAAAAACTGGAAAAAAAAGTAGAAGGAATAAACTAGAATGCATAATGCCTTCTAACAGATCAAACAAGTAATTAACCATCTAAATGAAGGAAGCCATTCTTATTTAATCTTTCATCTCCACGTATAAGTGAAGAACCCTAGAGCTACCGTAACTCTGTCGTAGCACCATCATCTGAAGCTACCAAATCACCACAAATAACCTCCCCTCACCAACATAAATAACCTCTAGTTTATCAATTAACTTATATCTAAAACTCTCTGCCCCCTCGTTCACTGCTCTTAGTTGCACCCGAAAATATAGTTCTTTTCATTCACTTATGAGCTTTTAGTACATCTCTCTCTCTCTCTCTCTCTATATATAATATATATATATATATATATATATATATATATATAAGGCCACGTGTAGTGGTAACACCACATAACCCCTGGGGGGTTATGCGACAAATGGAAAAAAGTGAAATGTGGGGGTTAGGGGGGGTTATATAACATGTGTGTAGCGGATGGAGCCCCATAACCCCACCAATCATTACTCAATTATTTTTATTTAATGTATAAATTAGAAAAGATTAAATTACAAAAATCGTCCTTTATATTGACATGAAATTGCAAACTATGTATTTTATCTTCAAACGTGAAAAAACGTACTCGATGTTTGCAAACCCTTGCACGTTATGTCCTTTAGCCCTACCTAAGTTAATTTTCATGGTTAAATCTTATCAAGTGCGCCCCATCTGAGGGTAAATTTGTCTTTTCACCCATTTATTTTAAGTATTTTAATAAAATAAACAAAATCTAATTCCATATATCTTTCTCTCTTCCCTATATCTCTCTTTTCCATATCTTTTTCTCTTAACCACACACCAACACCATTGCACCTCCACCATCACCACCGCACCTCCACCTGTGTGACAACCATCACCACCACCAAACATAAACCGCATCTCATCCTGAGCAACATACTTACATGGTTGTATGTCAAAACACCAAGAAAGGAAAGTGCATCTTAATGGCATCTAGGAGATCTGTAACAGGTTGGTGTTCTTAGGTGTCACACCCCAACCGATGGCGGAAATATCAGGATGAGACGAAAACGAGATTGCTCATTGCTCACAACATTAATAAGTGACAATAATTAATTAAACCATATTTCATTTCATAAAAATTGTCAAATACATCAATGTAACAAAACAAAGAAACAACATAACATTTGCAAAGTCATAACAAAATTGATACATCAACATTAAACCTAACGTCTAATTTGTGTGTATCTAGTCCTTGCTATATTTTTTTCATAGCATCATCTCCTTCAACTTGTAACATGTTTTAAAATAATGTCAATGCGAAAGCAAAGGCGAGTACACAAGTTTAGGCATAGCATACGTATACGAACAAGTTTAATCATGGAAACTAAATCTATACAAGAGCAATATCAAGGCATGCAATACTAATAATCAAACCCTTAACGCAATCACGATGTTTTAAAATGACCTCACGAATAACACGATGGAGGTGGATGTGTGAATTCCTGTGCGCTATGCATGTCAAACGAAGGCTAAAAAATAGTTAATGACTAAAGCATAACATAACGAATATCCAAGACAAGCAACAAGTATATGATTCAAGTATTCATGGGTATAAGATTGTTTGTGTGTTTCATAAAGTTTAAGTTTTCATGATTTTTGTATAAGTAAAACATGTTACACCCAAAAGTGTTATAAACGAAAGTGGGTCAAGTGTACTCATGGTTTGTTAGTCTTTTCTACCCTTGACAATCCGTGAAGACGTTGGTTCGAGGATGACACCGAATTATCCTACAAGAGGAAACGAGACGTATGAGTATAGAGTTTAGACGGGAGATGAGGAGTATTCGAGCATGATTAAAAATAAGTTTGATAAAGTATTATGATACGAAATTATTCACTAAGATGTAACACTCGTTCTTGACACTATAGTAACTCTTACGAGTTGGATGTGATTTCATAGGTTCGGGACCTATTAGAATCGTGACAAGGAATTACATACTTTAGTGTTAAACTTAATAACTTGATAGTTGATTATAAGATCATTATCAAGGTTTCGGTTTTAGGATTATAATATAGTTCCATATAGTTATATAATCATGTAGGAGGTGGGAGGATGAACCATCCACTTTGGAACCTCTTAGTATCATGTAAGTCAAGTAGGAGGTGGGAGGATTAACCATCCACTTTGGACCTCATATGATTGTTCACCACTTCACAAGTCACCAAAGGTAACAAGGAGGGTCTTAGAACAAGATAATAACATTCAAGAAAGTAAATAACATGAATGTAAAGATGTGTCACCATGATACTAAGTAGCCAAGTGAAATACAACCCGTTGAGCACACTTTGACACGTGTCAAAGGCTAGAAGGGGTTGTGACACTTTCAAGCTAGCAAACTAACTTGGGATAATGATGAAAATCATCAAGTGATGTGTGGTCTTAGAGTTAGGATAGCCCAAGCTAACCAAGGTAGACACACATGAACAAGTTCAAGACTTGCATCACTTGTGAGCTTAAAGCTCTATGAAAAAAGAAAGTTTACGAGGATAAATCATCTAAATTTGAATGTCACACCCTTGTTTTTAAGCCCAACTAACCATACAAGTGATTATGAGCATTATGAGTTTTCTTCCAAAACATGAAGAATCAAAAAGATGAAAATGAGTAGAATTTAGGTGCACTTTGGACCTAAAAAATGGTGAGGTTTCACCTTAGTTTGCCCACGAAAACTTGTGAGAACCTTCCTAGAGGTTGTACAAGTGTTATAGAAGAAGAAACAAGAAGAAAATTGAAGTAGAAGTGAGTTTAATTGAAGTAGAAGTGAGTTAAAACTCACTTTTTATGGCTGGAACTCTAAAAAACGTGGCTGGAACTCAGCTGAGTTTAGGAGAGTTTTGAAGTGTTTGGAGGCTTGCAAAAGTGGGATAAGGAGTGGGGAAGTGTTTATTATATAGGGAAGAGATTAGGGTTTAAGTGGGTTGGGCTTTGGACAAGATTTGAGGGAGTTTAGACTTGAAACTAGTCCACTAAACCCATCCCAAAGCTGAAAAATAGGGGCTGCCATTTTTTATTTATTTTTATCTTATTTTTTGTTATTTAATGTTATATATTAGGTTAATAGATGTTATGTATTATGTACATAACATGTATTATCGTGTGACAAGTTATTTCGGGAGTATGAACCTCATAAGTTAGACTTTTATTAGCGAAAAGACGGGTTTTAAAGTTTTAAAAATTCATAAGATGGTTACAAGTGTAGATTTCATAATTATACTTTTTGCGATCGAATAATCAAGTGTCTCGTGTGAATGAAACGTGTACGCATTATGAATACACGATAAGGATTTACGATTAAATTCATGTTTAGAAATCATGTAATGAATGTATGCACGAATCAGTGTATGTATAATGTCTATCTCGCATAAAATATAAATTTCATTACAATCAAGTCTCGGATTTACAACGATTCGAAAATGAGATACAATTATAAGACGACAAATTTCCGAAAATAGGATTCCGATTCGTCCTTTCTAAAAATAGAAAGCTGTGAAAGGCGAAGCATTACAGTCTCCCCTCCTTTAGGAAAATTTGTCCCGAAATTTAGGAAGGTGTAACGAACAGATGTGGATGCTTAGTCTTCATATCGCTTTCGAGTTTCCAAGTAAACTCAGCGCCACGTTTTCCTTCCCACCGAACCTTCACGATAGGGATTCGACTGCGCCTTAATTGCTTGGTCCCTCGGTCCATGATCTCGACTGGTTTTTCCACAAAATGCAATGTTTCGTTGATTTGAAGATCTTCGAGTGGGACTTGAAGTCCTTCTTCAGCTAAACACTTCTTCAAGTTTGAAACGTGGAAGACTAGGTGAACATTGTTGAGCGCTTGAGGTGGATCCAGACGATACTCTACCTTGCCAATCCTTTCGAGAATCTTGAAAGGACCTACATAACGAGGAGCGAGCTTGCCTTTCTTACCAAAACGAACAACTCCTTTCCAAGGTGATACCTTGAGGAGTACTTGATCACCAACATGGAATTCCAAGGGCTTACATCTTCTATCAGCATAACTCTTTTGTCGGCTTCGTGCTTTAAGTAAGTTGTCACGTATTTGCAGGATCTTATACGTCGTCTCTTGTATTAGTTCGGGACCGGTGAGTTGTACGTCTCCGATCTCGTGCCAACAAATAGGCGAACGACACTTGCGACCATACAATGCTTCAAATGGAGCCATTGAATACTTGCGTGATAGTTTTTGTTGTATGAGAATTCTACCAAGGGTAAGTGCGACTCCCAGTTGCCTCCAAAATCGATTACGCATAATCGAAGCATATCCTCTAGAGTTTGGATAGTACGCTCGGTCTGACCGTCAGATTGAGGATGAAAAGCGGTGCTAAGATTCAAATGAGTGCCAAGGGCGGATTAGAAAGTTTGCCAAAGGCGAGAAGTGAAACGAGCATCGCCATCAGAAATAATATCCAGAGGAGTACCGTGACGACTAATGATTTCATCCGTGTAGATACGAGCCAATTTCTCGACTTTGTAATCTTCACGAATGGCAAGGAAGTGAGCGGATTTCGTCAGACGATCAACGATAACCCAAATTCTATCGTGACCCGAGGTAGTACGAGGTAATTTCGTGATGAAGTCCATGTCTATGCTCTCCTATTTCCATACGGGAATTTCAGGTTGTTCGAGCAGACCAGAGGGACGTTGATATTCTGCCTTGAACTTGGAACACGTAAGGCATTTGGATACGTAGAGAGCGATATCGTGTTTCATCCCAGGCCACCAATATGATGCACGCAAGTCGTGATACATCTCGGATTCTGATTACAATCAAGTCTCGGATTTACAATGATTCGAAAATGAGATACAATTATAAGACGACAGATTTCCGAAAATAGGATTCCGATTCGTCCTTTCTAAAAATAGAAAGTTGCGAAAGGCGAAGCGTTACATTAGGCCTATGGTTTCTTGAAATGTTAAAGTGAATTAAACCTGGATTTAACATGTTCAGATCTGAATTTAGTAGTGGTGTTTAGATCTGAATATGAATATGTGGGTTGTGGTTGGGGGTTGTGCGATGGTGGGGTTTGTGCAGCGAGAGTGGATGTGCAGTGGTGGAGGTGTTGACGGTGGTGGAGGTGCGGTGGTGGGGTTTATGTACCGGTGGTGGGGTTTATGTACCGGTGGTCGGCCGCCGGTGTAACATCCGGCCCCTCGTATCACCAATATTGTTCGCTTTGCCCCCGATAGGTTGCCCATCCAGGAAATCACGGCTTTATTTTTGGTTTCCCCCAGTGGAGACTTCCCAGGAGGTCACCCATCCTGGTACTAATCCCACCTGAGCACGCTTAACTATGGAGTTCTCCTCTCATCCATTAACATTAAGCCCAAAACGCGTTAGTGATTTAAGAGGCAGGGCATTCCTTATGAACCGAGGATCTCTCCTTGCCACGGCCGATGTTGGATTTTCCTTGGGTGTCACAATGGTCCATGTTAATCTCTCAGTAGTCGGTATCGCTATCGTTACAATCACCCCCCAGGGACTCATCGTCCTCGATAAGGTTTGCCCCACCATCCAGAACGACTCAGGAGTGACTCTGATACCATTTGTAACATCCGGATCCTCGTATCAACAATATCGTCCGCTTTTCCCCCGATGGGTTACCCATCCAGGAACTCACAGCTTTGTTTTTTGTTGCCCTCAGAGGAGACTTCCCAGGAGGTCACCCATCCTGGTACTAATCCCACCTGAGCACGCTTAACTGTAGAGTTCTCATCTCATCCACTAACATTAAGCCCAAAACGCGTCGTGATTTTAAGAGGCAGGGCATTCCTTATGAACCGAGGATCTCTCCTTGTAACATTTGTCAAAAACGGGTTTTCCAAACCCGCTCCGTTTATAATCGAATATCAAGTTATAAATGTTTCGTTACGTATTTACGTCTATTTTGATATTTAATGATACATAATTAATAAACAAACTAAACTATAAAAGTTATAATTGAAAAAAAATAAAAATAAAATAATTAAAAATAAAAGGAGGCTGCCGGGACTCGAACCCGGGTCAGCCGGGCTTAAGCCCAACGACTTATCACGCACACACATCACCACTCCGCCACTTGTTGTTTTCTGTAAATATTAAGAAACAATAAAATTTTATGGACTTCCATGAATCAACCGGTTACGCCATCTGTAACCGAAATCGGTCATCAAACGTCCAAAGACGTTTGGTTGATCGCGGTTTACCGATTATAACCGCTACACCGACGTTTTCAATCAAGTTGCTTTTAATGAACTTGAATTCTAGAAGTGAATCGGTTTTTATAACCGAAAACTTTCAATTCCAGAATAACTTCAATCTCTGTTCTCTCTCACGACGCAAACACACTCTACAAACTCTCAATTACATTTTCGCACAATTTCAGTGCGTCGGAGAACCTAATTGGATTTGCCGGACCTTCGCCAGAAAACCGTATTCTCCATCAAAACAGTAAGTCTTTCATTTCTTTCGTGGTCTATCAATTGTTAACCTATTGCTAACTCAGACCCTTCAATCGGAATCAATTTCAGACGTCAATAGCAGATAATTCCAGTTCGTCAGACAACTCCTGAAATTTTCAATCTCACGCGGTGAATCAGTATGAACATCCAAAACTTCTGTTAATCCTTGCTTAGTACTCCACTTTCATATCTAATCAATCAAATTTGGTAATTGATCGAACAGAGGAAACTCATAAAAACAGAGCCGACGCCTTGCCGGAATTTCTGTGATAAATCATTCCTCCGGTATGTTTACTTCCAACACCATCTCTGCCATTTCATTTTAGTCTTATGAATGATTGTTAATCGTTTAAAAGCAAGAAACAGATGAGTAAACAGTTGACTGTAAATTCAGCGAAGAAGATGAAGTATGATAACAATATAAGATTAATTAAAATCGGTATTATGAATGGGTTAGACACACAGTCCAGCGGTGGACTGTGTGCAAACAATACGCACACGCCGCGAGTTCGATCCCTGATACACACACCCTCTCTGTAATAAAGATGTTTTATTTTTCTAACTGAACCGGATTAACTATGTTAGTTGTTAAGTATAATAAAAATCTGTATATTAACCAAGTTAGACCACACAGTCCAGCGGTGGACTGTGTGTAGCGTTAAAGCACAGGTCCCGGTTCGAGACCTGTACATGGCACCGGTTCGATGATTTAAAATGTTTTTGAAAATAAAAGAATTTTGAATAAGCTGAGTTAATATATAAGTATAATCAAAAACAGAATTATTTCGGGTTAGACACGTAGCTCAGTTGGTAGAGCTGCGTGCACGCGTACGGGAGGTCTCGGGTTCGAGCCTCACCCGGCGCATACAATTACACAATAAAACCGATCAACAAGTCAAACGGTCAACGGTCAATGAAAAAGTCAACATATTTTTTATATTTTTAATTATTTAATTTAATTTAAAAATCAATTAAAAATACTTAAAAATAATGTTTTTAAAGATAGGAAATAGCCTTAAACTCACAAAAATATATCTAAAAATTCCATTAAAATCCTTAATAAAATCCACTCATTTACTATATTTTCCGTTATTATTTAGGTTAGTAATTCTCGTTGTTCAACTCTTCTAACTCGTGCGCATCTCACCATCTCCAACCAAACGCACCCAATGTGAGTGAATCTTTATAAATTTCCCGTTTTAATCACGTTTTTGGGGTGTATCATGTGTCTTGCCACTTATTATACTTAAATCATTGTGCATACATCATATCATGAACAAATGTGTATTCAGTGTGATTCAATTGTTTATGTGGTTATTGTTAGATTTAATTCATTATTTTCAGTACATGCAATTTCATAGGCCGCCGCTCCCCATTACATTATGAGCGTTGAGCATGTTCCCCATTACATTATGAGCGTGAACCTGGCGTGCCAATATACGATCGGCTCCGTTTGATTGAGCCTTGATCGCACAGACATTTATCATTTTCAGTACATGCAATACGATCGGCTCCGTTTGATTGAGCCTTGATCGCACAGTTTCATTCATGTTATATATTTATGCAAGTGATATGTTATGGTATGCTGTTGGTATGTTATTGTATGTTATAGTTTTGGGTTAACATTGTTACTGATTGATTATTTACATTTGCTCACTTATGAATATGCACAATTTTTCCTTGATAAAATAACAAGAAAATCAATTATAAATGTTTATCTAACAAGGTTCACTCGCCAACTTATGTTGACCCAAAACCCCCCATTTTTACACATGATACAGGTGAACCAGCTGCAGCCAGAAACACATAGGATTGGCCTAGAAGAATAAAATGGTTTAGAGCTTGGAATTGTTTAGTTGGTTATTTTCCTTTGTATTTGTATGGACATGTTTGGATTATTGAGAATGTAATTTTGATTTAAATAAATATGAAACATAATAGTAAATATCATGAGCTTTGGTGATAACCCAATTATGCCCCGACTCTTATTCCGCTGCGGGTCGGGGTGTGACACTCCTGGCCACGGCCAATGTGGGATTTGCCTAGGGTGTCACAATGGTCCATGTTAATCTCTAACAGTCGGTATCAGTATCGTTACAGCCGGTGGTTAGGGTTGTGCAACGAGAGTGGAGGTGCGGTGGTGGAGGTGTTGACGATGGTGGAGGTGAGGTGGTGATGGTGGAGGTGCGGTGGGGTGGTGGTGGTGGTGGTGATAGTGGTAATGGTGGTGTGTAGATGGTGCTGGTGATAGTGGTGGGTGTGTGAGAGAGAGGAGGAGGAGAGGGAGATCTAGTCAAATTTGATTTTGGATCTTAGGTTTAATTCAATGTTGATTTTGGATCTTAAATGAAAAAGGAAACTTTTATATTCTTTTTATAATATTGTTTTATAAAAATAAATGGTAAAACGACTAATTTACCCTTAGATGGGATCCATTTAGTTAGATTTAACCATGAAAAAACTTAGTTAGGGTTAAAGAACATGACGTGCAAGGTTTGTAAACATCGTCTACGTTTTTTTGCATGTTTTAAAAATAAAGGACATAGTTTGCAATTTGGTGTAAACATAAAAGACCATTTTATAATTTACTCTTTATAAAATATAAAAAACAAATAACACTTCATTAAATTAAAAAATAACATTACAATAGTTAAAAAAACATTACACTAAAATAAAATAAAAAAAAATCTGAAACTTAAAGTCCATATTTCTTTTTGATGATCGCCTTTCATTTTAGAGTTATTTTCAACGCCTTTCCGGTTAGGTGGTCATGCGACTTCGAGTAAAAATCAAAGTCTCTATCAAATTGT